>JANAVB010009399.1:7806025-7951033 GCA_029216955.1 Iris pallida
CTAGTAGTTTACAGATGTAAAATGCCCAAAAAATGTCCTTTACTGCAATTAAATGAAAGAGCATAGAAGAAAACGTTTCAAGTAGGCATATAAACATAATAATTGCATTATAATTATTGACCACTTATATAATAATTTACTAGCCTTCTTAGTTGAAATACATATTTGATTCAAGTATTCCTTTATTTTTTCATAATATAGAACTTAGATAATCACCTTCCTATATACCAATATTCCAATCAATTCTAGTAAAACTTCTAAAATTGGTGGTACCTATACTCATAGACAGACATATAAGTATATCATATTTTTAAACCTTGGCAAGTTATCAAAAAATAACTATAAGCTAATATTCTAATCAATAGAGAGAGACATAAGCATATCATGTTTTTAAACCTTGGCAAGTTATCAAAAAATAACTATAAGCTAATATTCTAATCAATACCATCTAGGTTCCTCTTATCCTCTCCTCAGTTGACTATCCTATTCACTTATCACTTATCATTAATAACTACAAGCTAAGCATAAAACTAGATCTGTATCATTTAATCAATATTATTCTCAGAGGTTCTCATTTCATATGACACTTTATACTAGTACTGCTACCACCATGCTACACAAGCCACACATGACTAACAAAATAAAAAATCCTTCCACTCAGCCATAGATTGAACTACTTCTATTTCAATTTCACAGACAAAAAGTAACCAATTAGCAGTGACATAGACCCTTTCAGTTCAGATCGAATTTGCATAACTATGTATCCAATTTGTACCATAATTATTAAGGTTGAAGAAGCAATTTGTATCTTGGTACTGCGATGATGAAGTTCCTAAGGTTCTTTCATTCAAAGGATCACTTGAAATGAGCTTACTAGAAATCATTTTACATCCTTTCACATAATTTTGTTTCTATTGAAATGAACTAAAATTATTGATTACTCCAGAATGTGACCGACTCGATGACTCGGACACGGTAAAAAATACAGTAAGTCTTAGTGCAAGCATGTTAGGAAGTATTAAAAGCATATAATTTGGTTTGTAGGTATACAAATTTGTTCATAATATGGAGAAAGAAATAGTAGATGGCAAGATAAAAAAAGATCCAAATATGAAAAACTAAACAAAAGACAGAGGAAAGATAGAAAATAAACAAAAAAGAAGAATAGAGAGAGAGAGAAAAAATGTAAATCTACAAAGAACCAAAAATAGAAAAAGATGTAAATCAACTTGCCTTGCTACGATCTCGTTGGGATGGCAGCGATCTTGTTGAGAGAGGAAGGCTGGAGGTATATATAAAAAACTGAACCAAATAATAAAGAAAGAAAGGTTGGGGAGAGGAATCAACCTGGCAATCATGTCGGGATGGAAGATGATCTCATCGGGGTCCTCTTAGTTGGCCGGCGATCTCTTCGGGATGGCCTGTGATCTCATCGGGAGAGGAACTTTGCATATACCAGGGGAGATGGGGGAAGACATGGTTTGGACTTGTGTAGAACGCTTTCATATCAATCATGTGAGATGCACACGTTTGCATCCTAAATTTGGAATGTCTTTAGAATGGTATATCTATAATTTTAATTTTTCTAAAAATTTAAAAAAAAATATTAGGAACACTTTTATGATCCGTAACACTTTTGTTCTGTTCCAACAGCTAGGTACAAATAATAAGCGTTCCAAATTAAAATTTGTCTAGTGTTTCTAATTTATCATTTTGGTGTAATGTATCAAGGTATGATTGGTAGTTTATTATATTTAACTGCTAGTCATCCAGATATTATATTTAGTGTTTGCATTTGTGCACGATATCAAGCTAATCCTAAGGAATCACACTTATGCGCTGTTAAACGTATCTTTCGATACCTTAAGGGAACTTCTACAGTCGACTTGTGGTATCCTAAAACTATATCATTTGACCTAATCGGTTATTCAGATGCGAATTTTGTTGGATGCAAAGTAGACCATAAAAGTACCAGCGGTACGTGTTATTTCCTAGAAAAAATTTTATTCCCCTGGTTTAGCAAAAAAACAAAACTCTGTTGCTTTATCAACAACTGAGGCTGAGTATATCGCTGCAGGACGTTGTTGTGCACAGATTTTATGGATGATGCAAACCCTAAAAGATTACAATCTGCACTACACGAAAATTCACATTTATTGTGATAACACTAGCATAATTAATTTAACTAAGAACCCTGTTTGTCTTTCATGCACATAGAGATACATCATTACTTTTTACGTGATCACCAATAAAACGGGGATATTTTCTTACAATTCATCGACACAGATCATCAATTAGCAAATATTTTCACAAAACCGATGGCTGAAGACCGTTTCAATTATCTGTGTCGCGAGTTAGGCATACTTGAATTTTCAGGTTCATAATGCTTTATGTTTAATAAAAAAATGCTTAAAACTTGAGATTTCGTGATTTATTAATTGAAATTATTTTAGGTACAAGCCGAAAGAGCCATTTTGTCAAAAAGATGTAAAAGTCTAAGCGACACGGTGCCAAGTGACTTCGGACTACCGCTAGCTGGTATCCGGTCCCTACAGCTAACCTAAAGTAGTGGATATTAATGATTTGAAGAATTAAAAGCTATTGGGTATATTTATTATTCATTACACATATAATGAATTGAAAAAGCAAGTGGCCGAACTTGGACAGAACTCGGTCCGAGTTCTGACCGAGTTCGGGCCGAACTCGGTTGGCGTCGATTCAAATTTCCAGAACAGCAGCAGCCGATCCTAGCTTCTATAAATCTTCATCTTCTCTATGTTTCCTCTTCACCTGAACAGAAAAAATCCACAAACCCTAGTTTGGTACTCCCCATCCATAGCTCTAATCTTCTTCCTTCTTAGATCTAGAAGGCTCAAGAAGGTGTTCTCTACTCATCGTCCTATTCCTTTTGAGGTATATCTCTTCCTCTCTCACTTTTCAATTCCATGGGCCCCAAACTCTTCAAGAAAAGGAAGGAAGAGTCTGGGGCTTCGTCTTCCACTTCGGAATATGAACCTATCAATGTGTTCAGTTCCACTCGTCCTATCAACGACGAGAAATTTGACACGAATTTATTTCCATCTTTGAAAATATCCAAGTCTTGGTTTAACTATTTTTGCTACTAGGAACTTTGTCCCAGCGATCAGTAAATTTCACTATCTTCTCGGAGTATGCTTCCACATTTGAACACTTAGGACTCCGGAATTTCTTTGAAACATCTAGTAAAATTTATGATAATGTCGTTCGTATGTTTTATTGTAATATACAAGTAAAACACGATGGTAGCATTTAATCTTACGTCGCTGGAAAAAAAATTGAGTTTAACTCGACTGACCTTAGTGAATACTTCCATATGCCAGACAACGGCAAAGCACTTGTCGAGATAAACAAAGTTCAATTTCCCGACGACGTGACACTTGAATCTCTTAAGGCTGATATGTGTCAACTGAGCCCTATTCCTAGAGGCGGTAGGTTGTTTGCAAGGCACCTGAATCAAAAATTTTATGAACACCGTCAATTTGTTTACTTTGCTTTGCTTCCCCAAAAGGGATCTACTGATGAGATTGTTGACACAAGGTCACAGTCAACCAAATATTGACTACATTGACCAAATAATATTTGTATTAATTCAATACGACACACGACGACTGCATTCAGTTCAAGACAGATGACAGCTCAGTCTCCGGCTCTCAGTGTGTTCTGGAGTCTGTATTTTATAATTTCATTGAGTCTAGATTTATGTACTCTGAGTCTTGCTGAGCTCTTGGAACTTAGTCTATAACCTACCCAAAATCCCAAGCTCCACTGAACCAAAAACTGCCCACTGGTCCCCTTAGAACCACTCTGTGCTCTGGAGACAGAGTTCGGGCCGAACTCTGCCTCCACACAGAGTTCGGGCCGAACTCTGTCCCCTAGAAATCAGGAACCCTAATTTTAGGGATAGCTGGTTGCTAGTTGTCCAACGGCCAAATTTTTTGAATATTCCTACCCGAATTCTGGCCGAATTCTGCCTATAAAAACACTATAAATAGGGCATGAATTCTCTCATTTCAATTCATCCAATCTTCTCTTCTCTTCTCTCTTATAAGCTCAATAAGCCATACCCTTCCCATCTACTAGCCACAAGCCTCCTAAGTCTCGAGTGCTCAGC
Source organism: Iris pallida (assembly GCA_029216955.1). Taxonomy (NCBI): domain Eukaryota; kingdom Viridiplantae; phylum Streptophyta; class Magnoliopsida; order Asparagales; family Iridaceae; genus Iris; species Iris pallida. The sequence continues at coordinate 7,810,176 of JANAVB010009399.1, forward strand.
ATCTCTCAGTTAGGATTCTTGTGCAAGAGTTGAAGAAGTCGCTTGGACAATTCCAAGCAAATCGCCACTGCGATCCTCTGTTAAGAAGTTGACGTGCTCTTCTGAAGAAAAGGCACGGGTTGTAAACTACTATTTCACAAATAGTGGATTTAATCCTGAGCTAGAGTTCTCAGGCCTGGACTAGTCCTCCACGAGGGAAACCAGGTTAAAATCGCTGTGTTTGCGTATGCTCTTCTGCTCTTCATTTATTTTCCGCACTTTACTCTGATTATTTATTGTTGGTGAAAGAGTTATTTTTAATTGGCTATTTTTCTCTATAAACTCTATTCACCCCCCTCTAGAGTTGCCAAACTGTTCTTCAATTGGTATCAGAGCTCTGTTCTCTTTACAAGGATTAACATCCTAAGAGCTGATCCATGGCAACCACACAATCCTTGATTTCCAATCATGGTGAAGGTCAGTCCACTCATAGGCCTCCCCTATTTGATGGGACTAACTACACATATTGGAAAACAAGGATGAGCTTCTATCTTAAGTCTCTAGACTTTGACCTGTGGACTGTCGTCACTGACGGTTACAAAAAGCCCTCCAGGATAGTTGTCGATGGTGACCTCATTGAGAAACCACACGACAAATATTCTGTCGAGGAGAAGAAACAGGCAAGTCTAGATGCTAGGGCTATTAATGCTTTATTCTGTGCTATAGACAGGAATGAGTTCAACAGGGTTTCTACTTGCACCACTGCTCATGAAGTATGGAGACTTCTAGAAGTGACGCATGAAGGAACCACACAGGTCAAGGAATCTAAAATAAGCCGTCTCACTCAAGAATACGAAGCCTTCAAGATGAAGCCAAGTGAGACGATCACTCAAATGATCACAAGATTCCTCGACATCATCAATCCTCTATCTTCGCTCGGAAAGCAGTACTCAAACCACGAGAAGATTCGTAAGCTGTTCAGATGGCTACCAAAGATTTGGAACCCTAAGGTGACAGCCATCATAGAAGGAAACGATCTCACAACAATGTCAATGGAGACCTTGATGGGTAAGCTTATGACTCACGAGCTTGACCTCAAGGACTTCGAAGAGCCTGCTCCGAAGACCAGGGAGATCGCACTCAAAGCTCATCAACGAAGAGCTAATCATGATGAGACCGAAGAAGATAATTCGGATGATGAAGACCAAGCTCTCATGGTTCGCAACTTCAGGAAATTCCTTCGCTTCAATCGAAGGAAAAAGGAATCTCAAGAAGACGATGAAGAAGAACCAACTTGTTACGGTTGCAAGAAAACTGGACATGTCCAAAAAGACTGCCCATTCATGAAGAAGAGCAACCGCTATGAGAAGCCATACAAAAAGAACTCATCAAAGAAATATGCCAACACAGGCATCTGGCATGAAAGTGAAGCAAGTGACTCTGAGGAAGAAAAGGATTCTCCTCAAGATACAGCAAATGTGTGCCTGATGGCAACTTCTAACAAGGTATCTAACGAAACTCTAGATGACTTCTCTTTTGATGAACTTGGCGATGCTTTCACTGATTTACTCGATGATCATAAAAAGGTCATCGGTAAATATAAACATGCCAAGGACAAAATCAAAAGTCTAGAAGATGAGATACAAAGAATTTCCTTACTTCTTGATAATGTTAGAGACACATCACCCACTAATGACGCTGATGAAGTATCCAAGCTCAAATTAAGCTTGCATGATGCTGAAGCACGTATTGAGCAACAAACTCAAGAAATTACTACACTCAACACGTTGCTTGCTGAAGAAAAGAGTAGACACAAGATTTCCATGACTAAAATATATGGCTTAAATATTAAGGTTAATGAACTGCAAGCTGGTACCAAAAGATTAGAAACCAAATTGGGTAAACAGGTTGTTCAACCTCAAACCCAATCACATGAGCACAACACCACTCATGCTAGTCAACCACGTCATTCTCATACAGCACATAACCATGCATTCATATACACAAACTTTCACAAATCACGTGCACGTAAGAACAATTCTCACTCAGTACACAAGCATCATGCACAAAGACACAATCAACAGCACTTCACACATAAAAACCCTCATATACCATATAGACAAGACCATCATGCAATGCCATATAGACAAGACCCTCATATACCATATAGACAAAATCATCATGTCATGCCATATAGACAAAATCATCATGCCATGCCATCTAGACAATATCAGCATGTCACTCATCATAGACAATACCATCATTCTATGCCTCAAAGACACCATCACCATGCCACTTATTCCATGCATAATCATCCTCACCATGCTAACTCTTCACATCATGTCCATCCTCATCCTGTTGCTTATAAATACTATTCTCATACTCCTAGTATAAACAAGAATGCTATCTGTACTTATTGTGGATTACATGGACACATCTCACCACAGTGCAGAGTTAGAAGACTTGTAGATAAAAGGATATATGCTTGGTTCCCAAAGACTAACTTTTCAGGACCCTCAAGAACTCGGGTACCAAAGGTCACATCTACTCTTGATGTAGGTGGACCTTTCCTCCTCAACTGAAAGTAAGTGGATTCTCGATAGTGGATGCTCGCGACATATGACGGGAGACGCAAACCTTTTTGCATCACTATCGATGAAGAGAGAAGGATACGTATCCTTCGGTAACAATCTCAAAGGGCACATTATAGGTAATGGTATCATTGGTCATCCTCCCTCTCCTGTAATAAAGGATGTCTGCCTAGTGACCGAGTTAAAGCATAACCTGCTCAGCATTAGTCATCTTGCTGATCATGGATATGACATTAACTTTGGACAAAACAGTTGCTACATCTATGATAGGTCAACAGAAGACATTGCTTTTGAAGGGAAAAGAGAGGATAACATCTATATTTTTTATCTTTCTATAAATACTAACAATGCAGGTAGATGTTTATATGCCCACAAAGACGAACGACTACTTTGGCACCAGCGTCTTGGTCACGCCAACATGGATGCTATATCCAGGCTTTCTACCAAGAAGCTAGTGAGAGGATTGCCTGACATCACATTCAAAAAGGACACGGTATGTGCCGAATGTGAACTAAACAAGGCAACAAAATCCTCGTTTCATTCCATCAACTCTGTAAGTACTACTAGACCCTTGCAACTACTTCATATGGATTTATTTGGTCCTAGTAGAATAGCTAGCCTTGGTGGCAATCTGTATGTATTTGTTATTGTTGATGATTTTTTGAGATTTACTTGGGTTTTCTTTCTCGCTAATAAGAGCGATGCTATTTCTGCTTTCAAAGTTTTTGTAAAGAAAGTTCAAAACGAAAAAGGCTACATGATTACTCGAATCCGAAGTGATCATGGAGGCGAATTCGTAAATTATGATTTTGAAAGTTTTTGTAATGCAAATGGTTTTGATCATGAATTTTCTTGTCCTAGAACTCCTCAACAAAATGGTGTTGTGGAGCGGAAGAATAGAACTCTCGGCGATATGGCCAGAGTCATGTTGAATAAATTTTCACTTCCGAAATACTTTTGGGCAGAAGCTGTTAGTACAGCATGCCATATTTTGAATAGGGTGTTGATTCGTCCCATTACGAAGAAAACACCCTATGAGCTTTGGTTTGGGAGAACCCCCAATGTTTCTTATTTTAAAGTTTTTGGTTGTAGATATTTTATCCTTAACACCAAAGACAACTTAGGCAAATTTGATGCCAAAGCTGACGATGGTATCTTTCTTGGTTATGCCGCCAAGAGTAAGGGATATAGAGTTTTCAATAAACGCTCACTTATTGTGGAAGAGTCAACAAATGTGACTTTTGATGAAGACAACAGTGCAGCAAGTACTCTTGATGATGACGTTGAGCCATCAACTTCTACTCCAATGAATACTTCAACCGAAACTAATTCTCTGGAGGGTTTGCCTAAGAAATTCTCTTTCAAACCTTCTCATCCAGAAAATTTAGTTATAGGAGAAGTTTCACGTGGAGTAACTACTAGATCATCACTAAGAGACTCTGTTGCTAGCACTGCCTTCATTTCACAAGTAGAGCCTAAAAACATTTCTGAAGCTTTTAATGATGAATTTTGGATTTCTGCTATGCAAGAAGAACTCAACCAATTCGAGAGAAGCCAAGTATGGGAACTCGTTCCTAGACCGGTTAATCACTCTATAATTGGTACTAAATGGGTTTTTAGAAACAAAGTAAATGAAGATGGTTCAGTCACACGTAACAAAGCTCGTCTAGTAGCTCAAGGATACAACCAAGAGGAAGGTATCGACTACGATGAGACGTATGCTCCTGTTGCTAGACTAGAATCCATTCGGATGCTTTGTGCTTTTGCTAATTTTCAAAACTTTAAATTATTTCAAATGGATGTGAAAAGTGCCTTTCTGAATGGTTTTATTAAGGAGGAAGTTTATGTGAAACAACCTCCTGGCTTTGAAAATCACAAATTTCCCGACCACGTGTTCAAGCTAAAGAAAGCACTTTATGGCCTCAAACAAGCCCCCAGAGCTTGGTATGAAAGGCTAAGTAGCTTCTTACTTGAGAAAGGTTTTTCAAAAGGGAAAATTGACACTACACTGTTTATAAAATCTTTTAAAGACACTATTCTGTTGATTCAAATTTATGTTGATGATATTATTTTTGGGTCTACTGATGAAACTCTTTGTCAAGAATTTGCCAAGTGTATGCAGACAGAATTTGAGATGAGCATGATGGGAGAGCTCAACTACTTTCTTGGCCTGCAAGTAAAGCAACTGGCAAATGGAACTTTTATCTGTCAATCGAAGTATACCAAGGACATGCTGAAGAAGTTCGACCTTGACAACGTCAAACCAATTAGCACGCCAATGGCTACTTCAACCAAACTCGAACCAGATGAGAGCGGCAAACCCGTTGATCAACGTAAGTATCGAGGTATGATAGGCAGCTTACTTTATTTAACTGCTAGTCGCCCCGATATCATGTTTAGTGTTTGCCTATGTGCTAGATATCAAGCAAATCCTAAGGAATCTCACATGACCGCGGTTAAGCGTATCTTTCGATACCTTAAGGGTACGATTACAGTGGGCCTATGGTATCCCAAGTCAACATCATTTGACCTCATCGGTTACTCTGATGCTGACTTTGCTGGATGCAAGGTCGACCGTAAAAGTACGAGCGGCATGTGTCATTTGTTAGGAAAGGCTTTAGTCTCATGGTTTAGCAAGAAGCAGAACTCTGTCGCACTATCCACAACAGAAGCTGAATACATAGCAGCTGGGCGTTGTTGTGCACAGATTCTGTGGATGAAGCAAACCCTTGAAGACTATAAGTTATCTTTCATGCATATTCCTATATTCTGTGACAATACTAGTGCCATCAATTTGACTAAGAACCCTGTCTGCCACTCACGCACTAAACACATTGAGATCAGACACCACTTTTTGCGTAATCATCAGCAAAATGGCACGATTAACTTAGATTTTATTGACACTGATCATCAGCTAGCAGATTTCTTTACTAAGCCATTATCCGAAGAGCGCTTCAATTTTCTTTGTCGTGAACTCGGAATTTTGGATGAAGCAGTTATAAGTTGAGACTTACTTGCGTAAATATCGAGTATATTTTGATTCTTTTATGACAAATTTATTATGGGTACAAGCCGAAAGGGTCCTTCTGACAAAAAGGCGTAAAAGCCTAAGCGACACGGTGCACTAGTCCTCAGGACTACCGCTAGCTGGGATCCGGCCCCTGCAGCTAACCCATGGCAAATTTGAAATACTGAATTACAATATATTTCCTTATTTATTATATGGTTTGTTACGATTTATTATTGCCAAATTGATCTTCCTAAAGTTCATTCTGACCATTGTGAATCTCTCTATGTACTTTATTGGGTTTATCAAAATTGTATCTCTTTTTGTTCAACACTTAATCATTTTTCAGCCCAACTTTTGTTCTGGACCACTGATCCGGAACTCGGGCCGAACTCTGCCCCTAACAGAGTTCGGGCCGAGTTCGGTCCCTAGGTTCCAGAATCGGGATCTGGCTCTGCCGTTGGATCTATTCCAATCCAATGGTCACTATTCTACCCGACCAAAGACAAAGCCATACTTTATGTCGGGATTCCTTCTCTTTCCTCCCATATTTCTTTCTTCTCCACCTCTTCCATCATCTTCCTTCCAAACCCTAACCCTAGTTCTTGATCTAGAGGGCTCTATTCCTTCTCAAAATCAAGGGAAAGGGGTTTTTCAACGTTCTCTTCAACTGTTTGACATTATTTTCAGGTATAACTCTCTCTTTCTCTCCATTTCAAGTTATCCAATTTCTTGCAAATGGCTCCACGCTTGCCCAATCGTGGGAAGAGGATCCAAACCGAGGGTGCTTCCTCTTCGAATCCTCCTCCTCCGATTGAACAAGTAGTTGAACAACACCCCATTCATCCGTTGTTCAATCCGCCGAGTCCCGATGACCCTAACACATACGACGACCGTCTATTTGTATCGCTAGACGCCTCTAATGAATGGTTTAGCGATTTTAGGACTCGTCCGGTGTTTGGGGGCCATCCCATCAATTTTACAATATTTTCTCAATATGCATCTTTATTTCGTGATCTTTGTTTGGATGAACTAGTTGCTTCCAATTCTGTCATTTACCATAGTGCAATCCAAATGTTCTACTGTAATCTGACTTACGATGCAACCCACATCTATTCCCGGGTTGCTGGCATTAACATTGCCTTCAATGATTCTGAGTTGGAAGACTTTCTTGCTCTCCCGGATCTTGATGTGTGGGACAAGCTTGTGGAAGCACGTCAACTTCAATTTGTTGGCGATACTTCCCTTGAAGGTTTCAAGGAGGATTTATGTGCTCCTAACGTAAGTCCTCGCAAGCTAAAGGCCAAGCATCTCACCCCCTACTTTTATGAACTTCATCGCATCGTGTTCAATACTATCTTGCCCAAGGCTGGCTTAACAGATGAAGTCACTTATCTTGAGATCTCCGCCTTATATCATCTCCACTATCGTATTCCATTCAACTTTCCACGGACTATGATGGATTGGATGATCAACTGTCGGAAGAAACCAAGAGCTTTGGTTTATCCTCTCTATCTTCCTTTAGTTTTTCGTGCTTTCATCATTCCTATCCATGATTGTCCGTTCCTGCCTGCACCTGCTTTTCTATCCAAAGCACGACGCCTTCAGCCTGTCGCTGCTTCTGAGTCATCTGAGCATTCTGCTGATGAGGAGCCTGACGCCCCTCCTCTTGGTCAGGATGCACCACCTCCACCTGCCACTCTTGACTCCATCCAGACCATGCTCCGGGAACGTTTCGACTTGGAGGACGATCGGTGGGCTCAGATGGACTACCGCACTACCCTGCAGATGAGTGCACTTAGCAACTCGCTGCATGATATTCGGTATTCCATGTCCCATTATCCTGCTATGCCCATTCCCATGCAGCGGGATCCCGATCGTGAGGGTTATCGCATTGATGATCCGTGGGTCTTGCGTTACCTGGATCCGGGTGCTGCTTTTGTGGATCCCAGACGCTCAGACACTCCCGGACCATCTCGTGCTCCATGATGGAGATTGGCTACCATCTGCTGCTGCTGCTACTGCTGATGATCTTAGTTACTTTTGCTTTCAGTTATTTAGTTTATCATGGATTTTTGTAGCTGGTTTATGTACTCTGTTTATGAGTTGGCCACTTGGTTTGGTGGATGACATTATCTGTCTTTATTATCATTTTATTTCAGTGACTTATTTTGCTTAGTATTTCACTGTTTCTTCTCTGCTTGGTGTGGTTGCATTACTATTCATTGCTTCTTTATATTGCTAACTGCCAAAAGGGGGAGAAATAATGTATATTTTTGTGCTTGTCTTGCTTTTGGGAGATATTATCTATCAGGCCACTGGTTCTATGCATTCGTATATCTGTGTACTTCTTGCTCTGGAAAATATTATCTATCAGATCACAGGTACTACGCATTTTGTACGGGGGAGAGCTATAGCTTCTAGCTCGACACCGTTCATGGTTTACGGGGGAGCTATTTTCTCTTAGCTCAGGCATCGTTTATGGGGGAGCTATGTTACAATCAACTGTGTCCAGGTATGAATATTGAAATATACATATATTATTTTGTCAATTATCAATATGGGGGAGATTGTTGACACAAGGTCACAGTCAACCAAATATTGACTACATTGACCAAATAATATTTGTATTAATTCAATACGACACACGACGACTGCATTCAGTTCAAGACAGATGACAGCTCAGTCTCCGGCTCTCAGTGTGTTCTGGAGTCTGTATTTTATAATTTCATTGAGTCTAGATTTATGTACTCTGAGTCTTGCTGAGCTCTTGGAACTTAGTCTATAACCTACCCAAAATCCCAAGCTCCACTGAACCAAAAACTGCCCACTGGTCCCCTTAGAACCACTCTGTGCTCTGGAGACAGAGTTCGGGCCGAACTCTGCCTCCACACAGAGTTCGGGCCGAACTCTGTCCCCTAGAAATCAGGAACCCTAATTTTAGGGATAGCTGGTTGCTAGTTGTCCAACGGCCAAATTTTTTGAATATTCCTACCCGAATTCTGGCCGAATTCTGCCTATAAAAACACTATAAATAGGGCATGAATTCTCTCATTTCAATTCATCCAATCTTCTCTTCTCTTCTCTCTTATAAGCTCAATAAGCCATACCCTTCCCATCTACTAGCCACAAGCCTCCTAAGTCTCGAGTGCTCAGCATCTCTCAGTTAGGATTCTTGTGCAAGAGTTGAAGAAGTCGCTTGGACAATTCCAAGCAAATCGCCACTGCGATCCTCTGTTAAGAAGTTGACGTGCTCTTCTGAAGAAAAGGCACGGGTTGTAAACTACTATTTCACAAATAGTGGATTTAATCCTGAGCTAGAGTTCTCAGGCCTGGACTAGTCCTCCACGAGGGAAACCAGGTTAAAATCGCTGTGTTTGCGTATGCTCTTCTGCTCTTCATTTATTTTCCGCACTTTACTCTGATTATTTATTGTTGGTGAAAGAGTTATTTTTAATTGGCTATTTTTCTCTATAAACTCTATTCACCCCCCTCTAGAGTTGCCAAACTGTTCTTCAGAGATCACCTTTTTTGAGATGTCTGCAATGTATCATCTTTATTTTGGAGTCACATTTTCTATCCCCAAGACCTTTATGGCTTGGATGATCAGTTGTTGGAGGGTGGGCCGCAACCTCCTTTACCCCATGTATCTTGCGGTAATCTTTCAAAAGTTTAGAGTTGACCTTGATATATGTCCTTTCTCTGGGTCACCTTCTGAATTGACTAGGACTAGGCGATATCCTCTACCTCCACTTTCACCTGGTGCTGCTCCACCTCCACCTGATCTAGTTGCTCCTGCTCTTTCTCATGCTGCTCCAAGATTTGCTCCTCAGTTTTATTAGTAATTTGATAACTTTGTCACTCTTCAGGGACGACGTCATCAATCCTATGTTGATGCTGAGTTTCTCCATACTTCTCAGGCTCAGGTCTTGAGAAATGGCATTGCTGACATTCAGTGGTCACTAGCGCATCATCCTACTGCACCATTCTAGATCCTCCGTCAACCTGGATTCGACGGACTGAGGCTTGAAGACCCAGACACTTTTGGATTCTTCGATTCGACGAAAGCCTACGTCGATCCTCATCCTCTTGCTGATCCAGCCGATCATGATGCTGAGATATGATTTGGGCTTTAGTTTGGTATTTTGTGGATGTTATCTGCTGATGATGATCATGTAGTAGTGACATTTTTAGTTGGACTTTATGTAGTAGTTTGAACTCTTTCAGTTCTGACTATATGCACTTTATATTTTAGTAGTAGTTGAGTTTTATGCTATATTATTGGTCATCTTTTATATTTTTACTGCTATTGTTAGTGTTTCTCCTGAGCTGTGATTGTTACATTCATATTATTTGTGTATATCACTCTATCTGTTTCTTTGTTATTGTTGGCTTCACATATTACGGGGGAGCCACATGTTTTAGTACTTGACAAAGGGGAGAAAGAGCTATACAAAATTTCTCACAAAATTTCTCGAAAACAAAATTTGAACAAAGTCAGGTATACATTTTCAAAGTTCTATATTAGTTATATTTTGGTATAGACTCATAGTTTGTCAATTATCAAAATGGGAGAGATTGTTGGCCCATTGGCTAATGGTCACACCTGATTTTGATAATCAACGACAACTTTTGTCGATATGCAAAATATACGGACTGCGACAGGTTAAATAAATTGATACCGAAGAACGTCTACGTCTACATTCCACTGCTGCAAGGAACATCACATCATCATTCAGAAACAATCTTAGTCATTTTATATTTTTCTTCTATATTTTCAATTTTATTGAGTTTAAAAAATACAAATATAAGATCGTTCGGGATTATACTAGCTTAGGTTATTCCCAGTCTAAAATTCCAAATAAGCCTACCTATCTACCACAAAAACCTCACATATCCAAATAGCCAAAAACTTATGCAATTTGGCCCATTCAAATTGAGTTCTGACCTAACAGAACTCTGGCAGAACTCTGACCGAGTTTGGTCCGAGTTCTAACCGAGTTCGGTCTGGTTCAATTCAAAATCTTGTTCCCACCAAATCTGTATCCAACGTTCATATGTGATATTCTAGCATCCGAACTATGCCCGAGTTCGGTTCCCAAAAATACTATAAGTAGAGAAGGGTTTTCACATTTCTAAACAACTCATTCACTCTTCTCTCTATATCTTCTAAAGTATTTTTTCAGCGCTCTAAAGCTTTCAAATCTCGCATATACTACTCTTAGCCAAAGCCAATACAGTTCTGTTCGATCTAGAGTTTTGGTACTGAAGAGTTGTAAAGAGGTTGCAATTCAGAAAATGTTCCAGTTTTCAGAATCAGTTTGTTGGAGTCGGTCATGCACCCGTCACCAAGGTACGATATTGTAAAGAGACGACAAGCTCTCATTTAGCTTGTGAATAGTGGATTAACAACAAGCAAGAGTACTCGCGACTGGACTAGTCCTCTCAAAAGGAAACCAGTATATATTGCGATGTTCACTGAGTTTGATTCTCTATCTCTTTTCTACTGCATTTATTTAATGTCTCTTATATTTGTCATAGTTTATAACTGCTAATTTTTAAAGAGGTAATTATTTCTGTTGTACATACACACACTCTATTTACCCCCCCCCTCCTCTAGAGTGCTCAATGGTCCTACAGTTTGTATCATATCTTCAAGTTTCCATGGCAGACTAGTTTTGTTGGGATCAAAATCCTACCATTTTAATTCGACTTATGGAATCTATATTTCCGCCCATACCTTTCCAAGCAACCAAAGCTAAATCCAAGTTAAGCTCCTAAATTTTGACTTTTGTGCACAATACATTGCATGTCATGGCTCTATCCACTGATATTCCATTGTCCAGCCACGGTCTTATGCCTCTCTCTGGTAACTACAAGTGCCACTCGAGTTCGGCGTTAACTAGAATTATATGTAAGGTATCTTGAACAAACTTTTGTTATTGCAACAAGTTAATTATCTAAATGTTGCCTGAAAAATGTAATGGTTGTCGTTTTGGTGATAAAACTTTTTTTTTTTTGTTAATTTGGTACAAAGTTCTGCATTTTGGTTGAAAAAATGCCTAAACTAGATTGCGTTGGTATGTTTAGCTTGAATAAAAATTATAATAATGGACATGTGATGGCCACATACCTTATTTTTCATAGTTTTTTTGTCATATTTTTTTTGACTAAATTGGTGTTCGAAGAAATTCTACATAAACAAATAGCTATTGTCGAGTACAAAAGTACGGTTACATCTCGGTTAGTCATGACAAAAATTACCCTAAAATAAGGTAAGTGGTCATTATATGTTCATTTTAAAGTCTTTTTCCAAAATACCAATAAGTTTAGTTCATGCACTTAGGCATTTTTTAAACCAAAATATAACGCTTAAGTACCAAATTAACAAAAATGACGACTATGAGATTCTTTATATACCATTTGGACAATTAACTCTTGCAAATCTTTCATCCTGGTTAGTAATCCCAAGCCAGTTCAACCAGCACATACTAGGGGTGAGCAAAACTCGATTTAAAAACCGAAAACCGATCTGACCCGACCCGTTATTGTGGTTCGGGTCGGTTTTGAAGAGATCGGGTCGGAATTCGGTTTTCATTTTATAACCAAACGATTTACGGGTCGGTTGAGGGGTTTGGATAACTGTGACCGACCCGACCCGAAAATCGACTAAGCATGTAAAATAACGAAAAGACCCTTCCTCATATATATATATATATATATATATATATATATATATATATATATATATATATATATATATATATATATATACACAAAACCTAACCTAATCTTCTCTCTCCTCACAAAGACACATCACAGTCGCCTCTAATCCCGCCCCCCGCCCCTCTCTCTCTCTCTCTCTCTCTCTCCTCTCTCTCTCTCTCTCTCTCTCTCTCTCGCGTCTCCGTCTATCTCTAAGAAATCCTAACCCTACTTCCTTGTTCCTCCTCCTCAAGTCCTTCTCCTTTCGGCTTTCTTAGTCTCGTCGACACCGGCTCGAGTCGAGACTCGAGAGAGATCTGCAGCTCCGTTTACGTCTCTCGATCTCCAGTCTCTAATGTAGATTTATGTCTCTCGATCTCCAGTCTCTAATGTAGATTTATGTCTCTCGATCTCCAATCTATAACCTAGATCTGCCGAGATCTAACATAGATCTGTTGAAATCGAACCTAAATCTGGTTTCTTCTAACGTAGATATGTCTTTTTTTTTGCAATTTTTTTATGTCTTTAGTTTAATTTTTCTAATTTTATTTGTTATTCTTGCATCTTCAACATGGTTTGGACTTTGGAGTGCGGAGTGCTGTTGAAAAAGAAAACTTGTAGTCTCTCATTTAATTTGTATTTGAATTTGAGGCCTTCTTCAATAACATAGATAATTTTGCTTATGTAATTTTTTCGGTGCTACTTTGTTAGTTTGCTGTAAATTTTAGTGATGAAGATTGAAGACTGCGACTGTGGCATTAAGCTGCTCTTGTAATTTTATTTTTCTGGTTCATTTTTAATGCCGCTTGGATTGGTGTTGCATCTGCTATCATTTTGTTTTTTGGTTCTATATTTTGACTGCAGCTTGGATTATGGATTGGTGCGGTAGGCTTGTAGCTGCTGCTGCAGTTTAAAACTGATACAAAATAAGCAAATTTTATTGTTATTTTTGCAATGCATTTGGTTTTAGAAGGACCGGCCCACTTGGGCACATGGACACGAACCGACCTATAATCGAACCGACCGAAGTTGTTTCGGTTTGGATCGGCTCTTTTTCAAATGGTCCGGTTATCGGTTTTTTAGATTTCGGTTATCGGTTCTGTCGGTTTTGGAGTGATCGGTTCGATTTGAACGTTGCTCCCCCCGCCACATACTTCATAACTTGTATTTGAGATAAAACAAATTGTGGGAGGCAGATCCCTAAGTTATAATGCGGATTCTTGTTGCTGTCAAATGACAGAAACTGCTTTTATGGGGAAACCAGCTCTGCACCTGCATACGCAATAATGCAACATCTCAAGGACACCCTGACATTGACCCTGACCACTGACGATAGTTGGTGGCCGGCCTGTCATTTGGTGCTAGTCAAGGGTTGCTCATTGGTCGCTTGACGACCCCCCACCATTCACTTTCCATGCAGGTGGTCCTAAATATGATTTGGACTCTTGTCTGGCAACCTCAGCAATGTCTACACCTTCGATGATCACAAACTCTAATCTACATTTCAATGCCTGAAGAAGAGTGAAGACAATAGGCTTCTCATATTTACCAACATAAAGTACACACAAATTTTTTAATATATACTAGTAAATGCATGTATTTTACACGTGTAATAATGTATAATAAAAATATATTCAATTATAGTCAAATATTTTTTCTAACTCATTTGGTTAAGGCCTAAGATATTTTTTGTTTGATTGAGCTCGATTTTTCATGTTAACAAATTTTTACTTTTTTAACAATTTTTTACATAATTTATTTTTTTAAAATAAAATAGACCGTAATATAATGACGACTTAGACGACCTCATTATATAGTGGAATATATATATATATATATATATATATATATATATATATATATATATTCAGAAAGAGATCAAAAGTATGCTAAAATGGCAACTAGAGAAGAAAGTTTAAAAAATAATTATAACAAGAGAATGAAAACGTCCTTTCGTTCAACCAAAATAAAATTAAAAAACTAATCAACTATTGAGTCTATCTGAATGGTACATCCTAGCAAAAAAAAACCTTTCGGATTGGCATTTTATGTATATTGTACACGTTTCTACCCATGGCTGCTTGCATTACGTTCGTTGTTGCTTGTGTGGCATGATGAAAATGTCATACTTATGGTCGTACTTTGTGCTAAACTTCCATTCAGAGGGACATTTTTTAGCACAATAATTTTTAACCAAAATTATTCTTTTAATTTCGTGATCGATTGATTGGGAGAATTAATGCAGTTTTTAAGAAGAGCTTTTAAGAGGATAGTTGGGTTGTACGGGTTATAAAATGGGGTGTGGTAAAACAAATTACCATATAAACTTGTAGAAACACAGAAGAGAAGAGAAGAGAAGAGAAGAGAAAACAGGAGGAGGAGGAGGAGGAGGAGGAGGAGAACAAGAACAAGAAGAGGTTGAGGTAATTATTTTTTAACTTAGGGTGCGTTTGATTGCAAGGTGAAAAATATGTGGAAAACAAAATTAATTCCATAGAATTATTTTCCTAGGAAAAAAATTCTATGGAATTTAAAAAAAATTTCATGGAAAACTTAATTTGGGTGTTTGATTGCCATTATTTTCCACGAAAAATAGTTATTTTCCATGGAAAATAATATTTTCCTATGGGTTGGACAAGTTTCATTTTCCACCATTTTAAATAAAAATATGGAAAATGATAATTTTTTGGAAAATAATTCCATGGAAAATATAAGCTATCAAACGCTACAATTGGTGGAAAATTTGTGATGAAAATATTTTCCATGGAAAAAAAAACCCAATCAAACACAGCCTAACATGTTCTTTTTGTTAGTTGTTTTTCTTAATTTTTCTAAACAAATGCTAATTCTAATTAGACTTTGAAAGAGTTGCCTTTGTATTAGAAACGTCCTTGTAAACGATATAAAAGTAAACTTTTACAAAAAAAAGGTTCTTTTCAGGATGTTTTGATACTCCTTTCTTAATTTTAAATTTTTTTATTTTCTGAATGCTATTTAAGTAAATTTTGATTATGTACAAATTTTCTGTATAGCACAGATTACATCTGCACAGAGTTTAATGATATAAGAGATTGAATATTCAGAAGCATTAAAGTTGTATCAGAAATTGTGTAAAAGGAAAAAACTTTCGTAAAATTACAAACTAGAAACGGTTGCGTCTCAAAGTAGTGCATAAAAAAAAAAAGCGTCCTAAATATGTAATGTACGTCTAAATCTAAATTTGTCGATAGTCCACTTAGTTAGTTTAACTAAATTTTTCTGACTTAAAATTTTGGCCCATAAATTCATTCCTAAAATTAGGACGCCAAAAATAAATGCCCTATTATATGACGTATTTTTTGTTAACGTCCATCAATAGGGTCGTTTGAAGAAAAATACATATAAATAAATAAAAAACCCAAAAGTTGGGCTTATATAATTTGGCTAAAAAAGATACACATAAATAAAACAGAGTCAAAATTTTGGGCTTATAATTTAGCTCACAAGAATCTAACTTCCAACATTTGGGCATACAATTTTTTCGAGATTAAACAGCTATTTAAGCTCTGTCGTAAGAACCTAATCACATTTGCAATAAATACTTTTTTCAGACGTCTAAATTTAGGACGTTTTTTTTAAACGTCCAAATTTAGGGTATAACGGTGCCTACTTTACAATTTGTTCAAATTTCTTTCATTTTACACAATAATTTAAAATTTTAATGCTTCTCATACAATTTTTTGATATAAAAAATGCAATTCAAATTGTCACAGGGAAATGCGACAGAAAAGAACTATGTACTGCATATTGGTCTGCACTAGAATGAACCAACATAAGCCTAGCTTCGTCGATGAGCCGCGTCATTTTACTTGGGCATCCGGTAGCCTGCACGTCGGCATCCAATATCACCGGTAACGTTCCAGAAATTTAGGACGTGACATTGTTTCCAGTTCCTTTTCTTTTTCTTTATGGATGGGGATGGTGGTGGGTCTAGAGTTAGCCGTTCCTATTCTGTTTAGTTACAAAGTATTTTTTACCTGAGGGTTAAATATAACCCTACATTCTCACGTGAGTGTACATACAAAGGGATAGAGTTACATAGGTTACATGGGGATGAGGACATAAAGCCACGGTCAAGAGTGATGTTTTTCTGTCACGTACCGACTATAAATCTCAAGATCTTGGTGGTGATAGAGACATAAAACTGTGGTAGAATGGTTATGTTTTATATTAGAGTTTTGCTCCAGCAAGCAAATACTTTAATGCTTACAACCATCCTACAATTGTTATCGGACTTCAATTGAAATAGAAAGACAAATGGTAGGGTCGGATGAAGTCTATGTAGCAGAAGATGAGAGGGGAGGTAGAACCCGGTGGAATCCATGTGTAAAGGAGGTGGAAAAGAAGGTTGTAAAAAAGTTGTAATAATTTGGTTGTAGACTTAGCATTTTCCTTCTTTTATACATAATCTTTATCTAAATTATTACATTTCCTTAACAAATTATTTTGAGATCTAATTGTAGCTCGTTTTGTGAAGTAAGCACAATAACAAAATTAAGGGAACCTTTGGATGAAGGTTTTGTATTCTAGGAATCAACATTCTATTTTATTTTTTTTATGGAAAATAAATTTAATATTTTTATATCCATGTCTGGTTAGTTTAAAAATAGAAATATTTAGTTCTCACATATATATGGATATTAGAGTTTGTGTCTCGAAATTGATCGATGTTGGAGTTTGGGTCTCGAAATTACTGTTCACGTATGATAATGAATAGTTATTTCGAGACTCAAATTCTAACATCCGTCAATTTCGAGATCCAAACCATAATAACCATATTTATGTGAGACCCTAAAACTAAATAACCCTTGAAATATGTAGTCCGAAAATTTTAATTTTTCCATTTCAGACATGAATAGGAATCTTAATTTTTTTAGTTTTTTATAGATATATTTTAATTTTATTATGTTATTATTAGATAAATTTAATTGGAGTCATTAAAGGTATTACTGTCAAAAAATTTATAATTAATGTATCCAACCAGCAATTCTAGAAAACACAAAAATATTTTCAAAGGAAGCATTGGATTTTACATTCGGTAGGAATCTAAAGCTGCCACGTTTACTCTCAATTTCCACTTCTGTACTTACCAAAGATGTATAAGATATCCAAAAATTATTTTCAAGCCTCTAAAAATTGAATGAAACACTCTCTTACATATTGTTTGGGAGGGAGGAAAATAGGAGGAAGAAAAAAGTTGAGAAAAAATGGAAGAAAATGAAAAGTGATGATGTTTGAGAAGGGAAAGGAAAAGGAAAATGGAGAATAGGAATATGAGAGAAAAATATGTGGACCCCACTCTAAAAAATGAAAAAAATATGAGAGAATTTTTTAAAATTTACCAAAATACCTCTCAAAAAATTAAGCATAAATTATGATTTGAAAAAACTAATGACTAAATAGTAATTATATCTTTATCGCACAAACAAACAAAAAAAAAATTTCTCTACTTTTTTGTCATCCAAACAATAGAAGAAAAAAATAACTTTACGAAAATTCTGATTGACACGCGCACTTGCACAGCCTGTGCACGCGCACGACCGAGGAAGCTGGAGCTGCCGCCACCACTACCCTCCTCTGCCGTGGTAGGCTTCCTTTCACCCACCCCTCCTGCTCCGACCATCCCCTGCAGCTCCTCCACCTCCGCCGACACTCTCCTCCTACTGCTCCGGCGTCCTCCGACAGCTTCTCCGTCGCCGTCATCGAAGACCGCCGATGTCTCCCCCCTTCCCCCCATACCGCTCCGACCATCCCCCTCCGACGTCCTCTGTCACGTGTGTGCACAGACTGTGCACGCGTGCATGCCAAACAAGAAATTGTTAACTTTATCTTTATTTTACTCTTTTTCATATATTTTTTCATCACATTTTTGTTTTTCCCCTAAAAAGTTACCAAACGCACCATTGGAGCTGTCGGTACTCATTAGTCACATAATAGCTGTTAATTTATTTTTCTTGATAAAGTTCTTATAATGCTACTTTATTGATGAAGTGTTTATAAAGGAAAATGCTAAGTCTACAACCAAATTATTACAACCTTCTTACAAAATCCTCTCCCACCCCTTACCCATGAGTCCCACCTTACCTCTCCTCTCACCACTCTGTACATGGGCTCCATCCAACCCACCACTTACCCCCTCTTCCAATCGAACTCCGACACATGACAGTTGTAGGAGGGTTGTACTAATTCTGCTCTCTTTTCTAAGTAAGTATTACACTAACGTCAATGAGAGGGGTCTGACAATGTGATTTTCATTCTATCACTATGACCTATACCCCTCTCTTTTCTGAAACTTTAAATAGATTGATAAATTTGATGTACTAATTCCTTTAATTTACTTAATTTAGACTGGCTAACGCATTTACTAACCAGTTTCTTGTCATATAGCCTTGAATGCGGTTCCTTAACATGGAAAATTTTGTATAGGTCCCTGTACGTTTTGAATCCTTTTTCTGTTTCCTATCCGGAAGTCAATTCTAAAGTATCTAAATCCATTAATATTACTCAAAATAAAATACAAAAATACCATATTAGCCTCACTTTTAAGTGAGTGGTTTCTCTCTCTTTCTACTTCTTCCTTTCATTCTTGTTACAACTTTCCCCGATTTTGTATTTAAATTATGGTATTAGTACTATTTGTTGTAGATAAAATATACAATCATGTTATCTGAATGACAGCAAAAAGTTACTGAAATACGTGCTAACACGTGCACGGTAGCTAAACGAACAAAGGGATACATTACTACAAAAGATGAGAGAATAGGCGAGAGAAGAAAACTCACACAACCTTCAACTACACCAAAATTCTTACAAACATAATAATTTTTGGCAAGAAAAGATTTTTATTTTTAAAATATTTTTCCGAAAATTATTTTGGAATAAAAATATATTAGTATTATTTTATGATGTCTTATCTGTAGCTTTGGACATACAAAGTATGTTTTGGTACAAATTAGGTTTCTGCCTTACAATATTCTTATATTTTCAAGGATAATCTTAAACTATTTTAACTAGCAAATATATATTTCAAATATTGTAAATACTTTTCTAAAATATTATAGGTATTATTCCCTCAAAAAAAATTCGATTATCCTCTTGTCCATGACTAAACCCGTATTTCTTATTCCCTCGTCAAATCTGTACTTCCTCCTATCGACCCTAGCTGATTTGACCGTTCTGGACCTGATAAGACAGTATGTGCCATCATCAGAGGCCGTCTTATGTAGTTATAACACCAAAGTCGATTCTGTACCACCTTGAATCTCGTACCACACCAGGTGTCACTACCAGGCAAGATACCTTGCCATATACTGTCTATTTACTTTAGCTCATATTTCATGCATTTACTTATTAATTAAATTTCTGCAATATAAAATTGTTCTTTTAAATCATGTTTAGATGATATTACTGTTTGATTATGTCTTTATTATTCCTCTATTTATTTCTAGGCACATTAACCATAGATTTAAGAGACCACCCTCGGTTTTGTTGCATTCATTGACCTTAACACGTTTGTGCCACGAAGTCGCGAGTCGCATATAGAACTCAGACATACGTAGCTTGCTGGCCACTGGTACATATATGTCGTACGATAGGATTAATTACTAATAGTATTGCATGATTAGTTCAACTTAGCGGTTAATAGAGATTATGTGTTGTGAA
This sequence comes from Iris pallida, assembly GCA_029216955.1. NCBI lineage: Eukaryota > Viridiplantae > Streptophyta > Magnoliopsida > Asparagales > Iridaceae > Iris > Iris pallida. The sequence goes on from JANAVB010009399.1 coordinate 7,830,159, forward strand.
GACAACATATAGGCATAGGGTGGGAGGACATTTTCTTAGCGTATGGGCTACCATGCACAATACCTTTGTGACCGTACGGTCCACCGGAGATGCGGGTTGACGACCCCTTTATTTTATTGCTGGGCACTGACGTTCGTGGAACGGTTATACGTGAGGCCCCTGGTGCCCAGAGAGGAAACTATGCCAATCCTATTTTAGCCAGAGAGCCCATGCGTTGGAGGTTTGTTCTTAAACTGAATTCACTTAAATAGTTAGGCTATCTTATCCGTTAGGTATAGATACTTTTGGTTTGTGTACTTATACCTGATCATGGCTTGGAACAGTAAATTATCGCGGAATAGTTTGCCACACCTTGTCCTTGTTTGGTTGTAGGTGTGGTTCACTATTTCGATAAGAAGGTACTGAACCTTGTTGTGGTCCGGATACTATATTGGATTCATGGCATGGAAAGATACTTCATCATGGATTATGGTGCCATCTCCTGTCCTTGTTTGATTGGAAGGATGGTACGCTAATTCAATGGTGGAGTATTGGACCATGTTATGATCCGATTTGACTTATTATTGAGCAGTTTATATTCAGTTATATGACATATTCTTTTTGTATCTTGTTACATCCCTCTGAGGATCTAGTGATTCCTCCACGTGTTTGTTCTTGACTTTTCATAGGTGTTTTAGCCAAGGCCGTGATCTTCTCTATTCCTTCAAAGATGATTGCTCTTGGATCGTCCATGCTACTCTTGCTAAATTATTTATTTGCTTATGTATTACTTCTCATATTAGTTGGTAGTAGATTTGTCTCCGTCCAACATGTTGTACAAATGACAATTTATATTGATTATAGTATCTTTTATTTTATGGATAAGATTAGTTGTCATGGTTATACTGTATTTTACAGCTTACGTATATTTATTATACGGTTGGCATGTCTACCTTCATAGCCCTACCATTTTGGGACTGGGGAGTTACAGTGACTGTAATATCTCCTTATGCCTATGCTCCGTATGTCTGTTTGTGGTTCTTGCGTGAGGAAGAAACTGTCCTCTATTTATAGTTTTCTTTACTAGAATAGCCATGTGCGTATGTGTAAAAAATATACTATCTTCTGCCTCAGAGGTGCATGAATTTGAGTAGGCGCAAGAGCCTTGGGGTTAGTGAAGAGCGAACATGCTCGAAAATCACGTATAACTCGTCACGTATTGAGACGTGCTGCATGAAATACTGCCATGTCAGCACACGATTGTTTTAATGAAGGTCAGCTATACGTCGAATATTGTTAGATGCGTAGCCATTGGTTGCATACTGCAACATAATAACTTTTTTCGAGTCACTATGAATCATTCAATACTGGAACGCATAGCTTATCTCATTGCTTACTGCAAAATGCTGATCCAGAAGTAGACGCATACAACGGCTTCCTTTACAGCTGGCCAAGTATAATGATGAGGATGATGCAATCACAGACACCTTCTTCGTAGTCTGAATACTGCACACTACTCGAGAATCATCTCTTCACACAAGAGACAATTAGATCATGCATCTGAACGGGCTATGCGTCTATCTGTGTAATGCCTGTGGTTCGTATTACGTATTTCTGGAATACGTGTACGTATTTATTCTTGTATTGCATGATTTTCTTGCTTAATTTCCTCCCTGGGCTTGATTTATTCTTGGTTTGGGTTGGCTTGGTTCGGTTTGGGATTGCTCTCGGTTCATCATGAACCAAGGGGTGAACCCCCTACCTACCACCACCACTACCATTTATTAACCCTTCTCCTTTCTCTCTCTTCATTTATCATCTTCTCCACCATTACTTCCTTACCTACCAGAGAGAGGGAGAGAGAGGTCTAGGCAAGTGCAACTTGCTTCATGGAGGAACTCCAATTTTATTGTTTTATTCTCTTTCTTACAGCATTCTAACTTACTTTAGAACTTGGCATTTTCACTTTCCATGGCTAGATTCTTCTAGATCTAAGTTTACTTTATTTTCGGATTTCTTGGGTTTTGATCTACTTAATCCTGTTATTTCTGAGTTTTGAGGGTTCTATGTTGTAGAGAATCTCGTTCTACCCCATTTTGACCTATGGAAGTTCGGATTTGGACTCCGGATGATAGAGTTATGCAGCTTGGAAGCCATAGCTTATGGTGTACTTCTCGGAAATTTGGAGAAGAAGTACAGTCCCGAGTCGCATGGTGTACTTGACCGCATGAACATTCATGCGGCGAGTCAATTCCAACCGCATGCACTATTGCCTTGACTTGACCGTGTGACAAGTTCATGCGGCAAGTATTCCCGGCCGCATGGGACCTAGTCAGTTCAGCCGCATAGGGCTGAGGACCTTATCCTGCCACATCAGCTTATCTTGGCCGCATGAGTTGGACCCAGCCGCATGTGCACAGTCTTGACGAGCCGCATGAACCGGAATCACTCGCTGGCCGCATGAGTCCTATATCCGCCAGCCGCATGAGACCTGAACCTTATAAACCGCATGAACTCCCCCCCCCGTCAGCCACATAAGCAATCACCTTGACCCAGCCGCATGGGACTCGACTTGGTTGAGCCGCATGGACTCATTTTCGCCAGCCGCAGGAGTACCCTTGCCCTCCTGGCCGCATGTGTCTTGCCCTTCTCTTGGCCGCATGAGTTCGATTTATTCCAGCCGTATGAGAATCCCTCTCCTGCGAGCCGCATGGGTCCTTAGTTCCCCCGACCCGCATGAATCTCTCCCCAGCCGCATGAACCCGACTCCTTCCCCAGCCGCATGAGATCCATCCTGGCCGCATGTGCCTTAGCCGCATGGCTCTTCTATAGCCCTATATATTGATATTTTATTAGATATTTAATGTCCATTTTATATCCTTACGCCTTTTGTCCTGAACTTGAAAATCATGAATTCATTTGATATGTTTGGAATTAATAATTGAGCAGGACGTGACAGTGACCCGTAGGGGTGTACTCCTGACAAGTGAACATGACATGACCTGATAGTGGCCCATCGTGGCGCACTCTTGACCAGTATACTTGACATAAAAACCTGACATGATATATCTGATAAGCTGTTGCGACAGCTACCTGACATGACGTGACCTGTATAATTACCTGGACACCGTGGGCGATTGTGCTTGTACAAATAATCCAGTCCTGTCTTGCATCATGTCTAGGAGGGGACTCCTGAGTACCACGGTCAGGAGTACCCATTGAAATGGACTAAGGCTAATAACTAGATTAATATATTAGTCATGACGAGATTTCCCAGCTACAGGCAATCCCGTTACCTGGACACGCCTTGGGATCTGTAGCCTGCCATCGAGTATGGCACATTTTCAGCACACTGTCATGTGTTGCACCCTTCAAGCTACCTAAGGGTACATTCATTTCCTGGACGATGTACCCACCTGAATTCAACTCTAAATCCTTCAACCCGGGTAACCTGGACGGTCTGCAGGGCTTGTGGCTGTGGAATAATCTCACTGCATCTTGTTAGTAATTAGGCTTGTGAAAACCCTAGTTAGTTAAAGTATCAAGCCGTAGTTCTTGCTTGGCCGTGAAATGATTGGATGGAGTCTAACCTGTCTAGTCTTGCCCTGATCTTGTCCCAGATTACTGCCTGACCAGATTGCTTGTATTATTTTACCGATAAATGGTGAGAATTCCAAGTTCTGTTCAGACGAAGGGTTACAACCCCGGTCCTTGTTTGGTTTATGGGTTGTAACCTGGTTATCTGAATAGTTCTATGGTTATCTCGTCGTATATCATCCTGATGTATTTTCTTATTTCCTGTTCTTACTTATTTATACTATTGTGCTAATTGCTGGTTTTAGTTCCTAAGTGAAGCTTCCTTTGTGGCACTTGCTCTTTCTGGGGTCTGATCCAGCTGGTTTTGTGTGGTCAGATTTCGGAGCAACTCCAGAGGATCTATCGACCTTCCAGCCAGATGGTGGCCACTAGACGGAACCCTGGCAACGAGTGGGTTATTTTTGGCTCTCCCACTCTATTGTAAAAAAAAAAAATTCTTTTGAGGCATTTAGCCGACGAGCACCTGTTTAGCTCGATTGCATTTACTTACTGTCTGCCTACGGGCTGTAACATGATTGACAGATCCTAGGATTGATCATGTATGACTAAACTCTTGCTAGTCCTAACATTTTGTAACGACTAGCTTCATGATCAGCTGAATATGTAATGTTTGGGATGCCTTACTATTGTATATTTAATGATCATACTTCTTGTAACTTTTACTTATTTGCTTGAGATTGAGACAATAGGCTTGTTCATGACCTTAAGAGACTGCTGGCTTGTAGTTAAACCCTCATGTATCTAGACAGCCGTGACCATATAGCGAGATGGATTTCATTTCATACGTAGCTGGCTATGTCTGCCCCCGCTCTCCAGTATTCTGGTTCTGGGGCGTGACATGGTTTAAGTGGTGGCCCATGCAGGTCTCGTAAATCAAGATATGTGAGGGTTTACCGAATAGATGTCTCAATCAGTATTCGTCCTTGATCTCTGCTCGTATCTTCTGAATCCCTGGATTCTTGTCCTGATCATATGCTTGTATCGTTGATCTGTCCTGGTCCTTCCTTATTGTTTCCTATGTCGTCTTATTCAGCGGCATTGTTCGTGGTCCTACCGACCAGCAAGGCGGAGCACCTCCCGCGGACCAGCAGCAACCTGGAGATCAAGCCCAGCATTCCGGAGTAGCCTCCAGAGTCGTGCCTTCTGGTGGAGAGCCACTAGTCCAGCCAGTTCAACCTGTAGAACCTGATGACGGCACTTTGGTAGGACTCGTCAGGACCTTGATAGCTTCCCAAGACCGGCGTGGAGATGCCTTGCACCAGGCAGTGACGGATGCTTTGACCCGGGGTGGTCATCAGGGTAACAGCGCGGCCAACAGCTTCAAGCGCTTGAACCCTCCATTCTTCGACGGTAGTGAAGATGCAATCGCAGCAGATGCATGGCTTCAGGACACAGAGGTGATTCTAGAAGCAGCCAGGACCCCAGAGAACGAGAAGGTGGCCGTTGTGCGCCTGCAGTTGTTAGATCTTGCCCGCAGCTGGTGGGCAGCGCAGGCCGTTGGATTAGCAGCATCCATTGCTTGGGCAGTATTCAGAGAGAGATTCTAGACCGAGTATTTCGATACCGTGGCTCGGTATGATCTGCAGACGAGATTTACCAATCTGAAGCAAGGAGGCAGGACGGTCGACGGATATGCGGCCGAGTTTTCGAGACTCAGTCGGTTTGCTTCCACCTTGGTGGCAACCGAGTATGATAGAGCCCAGCGGTTCCAGCAGGGACTTCACCTGGAGATTTTATTGGCAGTAGAGCAGTTTGAGCATCAGACTTTTGATGCAGTCTTGAGAGCAGCTAGGAGGCATGAGTATACCTCCCAGAGGATTGTGGATAGGGTCGGAGGTCGGAAGAGATCTCACGGCCAGATGAATCAGTCTTCAGCACCAGCCCCGGCAGCCAGGGCTTTGACTATTGGAGCTCCGAGGCGAGCGGCCTCAGTAACGTCGGTTCAACATTCCACTCCGACGCACCCTTAGCAGCAGAAGCAGAAGCAATCTTCCGCAGTAGGTTATTCTCATTGTGGGAAGCCATGCCATGTAGTGGCAGAATGTCACAGGGCACAGGGATTGTGTCTGGCTTGTGGAGCACCAGACCATAGGGTTGGATCCTGCCCGAATAGGGGTGGTTCATCATCGTCCAACCTTTTTAGCTCTTCGGTGAGAGGACCAGCTCCGGTCCAGCAGCAGCAGTATCCTTTGCCGAGGCCCTTGCCGCATCAGACCCAAGTGTTCCAGCAGCAGAACCCCCAGCAGTATGCTCAAGCCCAAGTCCAGAGTCAGAATAGGCAGCAAGGATTTCAGCAGAGGGGACCAGCACCCCGAGGGCATGGTCAGGCTATGGCGATGATCGCAGAGGAAGGATTGGCACCAGGAGAGGTAGTGGCAGGTACTATTCTCGTCAACGCCTTTCCAGCTTCAGTTTTATTTGATTATGGTACATCGTATTCTTTTATGTCTGCACAATTCGCGACACGGGTAGGATTGGAGCCCGAGTCATTATCAGTAAGGCTTAATATACTTACTGGTAACGGACTTGTGGGAGTAGATAGAGTGTTTTCCTCGTGTCGGATCGTAGTTAGCGGTAGAGAATTCTCCGTTAGATTGATAGAGTTCCCGATGGCCGATTATAATATGGTCCTAGGGATGGATTGGTTGAGGAACCAGTATGCTAGGATAGACTGCCACATTGGCAGGATTGTTTTTAGCATTCCAGGCGAGCCGAAGTTTTTTTTCTCCCGAGGCGAAGTTGAGTCATCTCCTCCGATATTACGGATGGCAGTAGCAGCAGTTCAGTTACCCAGGATAGTCGAGGAGTTTCCAGATGTTTTCCCAGAAGAGCTTCCAGGTATGCCACCATAGACTTGATTCCCGGGACAGCCCTAGTGTTAGAGAGAGTCTACAGGATGGCACCGTCAGAGTTGGAGATGTTATACAAGATGATTGAAGAACTCAGAACCAAGGGATTCATTCGTGCTAGTGGATCGCCTTGGGGAGCCCCGATGCTTCTTGTGAAAAAGAAGGATGGTACGTCCAGGTTATATGTTGATTATCGTACCTTAAACTCAGTGACAATCAAGAACAGATATCCTCTCCCGAGGATAGATGACTTGTTTGATCAACTCAAAGGGGCTTCAGTATTCTCGAAGATCGACTTGCGCTCAGGATATCACCAGATCAGAGTCAGAGAGCAGGACATCCCAAAGACAGCTTTCAGATCGAGGTATGGACATTGGGAGTTCCTTGTTATGCCCTTTGGAGTGACCAATGCACCGGCAGTATTCATGGACCTCATGAACCGTATCTTCATGCCTTACTTAGATCAGTTTGTGATTGTGTTCTTGGATGACATCCTGGTCTATAGCAAGAGTGAGGCAGAGCATGAGCAGCATCTCCGTATAGTTCTTCAGATCCTCAGAGAGCACCAGTTATATGCCAAGTTCAGTAAATGCGAGTTCTGGCTCGATCGTATTTCGTACTTGGGTCATATCATCACTCGAGGAGGAGTAGAAGTGGATCCCCAGAAGATTGTGGCTATTGAGGCTTAGCTACTTACCTGCCTCCGCATGAGGCACAAGATGGTGATATGCTCACACCATGTAATGCCCATATCTCGTATTACGTATTTGGAATATATGTACGTATTTTAACCCGTATTGTATGTCACCTTGTTTGATTTATTCTGGCATTTTATTGATTGGTTTATCTTGGTTCGGTTCGATTTGTTTGGCTTGGTTCGGTTTTATTGAAAACCCTACCTACCACCACCACCCTCTTCATTAAATATCCTACTCCTCTCTCTCTCCTTATTAATTCTTTTCCATTACTATTCTTCTTCCCCACCATAACTTCTCCACCAACCTGAGAGAGTGGAGAGCTTAGGCAAGTGCATCTTGCTTCATGGAGGAAGTCTATTTTTATTGTTCCATTGTCTTCCTCATGTGTTTCTAACCCACTTTAGTACTTAGCATTTTTCATTTCCATGGTTAAATTCTTGTAAATCTAGCTTGTGGTATTTTCAGTTTTTATGAGTTTTGATCTATCAAACTCGCATATTTTGCTAGTTGATGGTTCCATGTTGTAGAGAATTTTATTCTGCCCCAATTTGACTTATGAAAGTTTGGATTTGGACTCTGGATGACTAATTTATGGAGCTTGAAAGCATGGCTTCATGGTGTTCTTCTTCTCGGAAAGTGGAGAAGAAGAACAGTTCTCTGGCCGCATGGCCATTTAATTGAATTAATTATTTTGGCCGCATGAGCCTTTTCTTGCACAGCCGCATGTGGCACTGCTTAGCTGGCATGGCCACTATTATTTGCATTGGCCGCATAAGAATTATTGCATGGCTTTATTATTATTATTATTATTTAATATAATATTTGTGAGCCACATGAATTCTTGCTGGCCGCATATGGGAATAATTTGTAGCCGCATGAGGCCAAGAAAATTTCCTGGCCGTATGGAATTAATTGTTGGCCACATGGCCTTTTTCCTTTTTATTAATTTTGCATGCATTAGTATTTAATGGCATGCATTAGCGATGGCTTGCATGCAGTTGCATGCAATGTTTAGTTGGCCGCATAAGCATTCATATGCTTAGCCGCATGCAAGCATCAATATTGCTTGGCTGCATAAGCAAAGGTTGCTAGCCGCATAAGCATATATTAGTAGCCGCATGGCTACTATTCAATTGTAGCCGCATGGGATAGCATGTTTTTGCATGCATTAATAGTCTAATAGCATGCATAGCATGCATTGTACGTAAACTGCATGCATAGCATTAGCTAATTAGTTGCCGCATGTATTAAAGTTGGCTATGGCCAACTTTAGTTTGTTGTATTATTAATATTTCATGCATTTTTGCATGCATAAGTATGCATTAGCTTGCTTATATTTAGTGCGTTATGCTTTAGCTAGCATGCTTTAGCTAGCATGCATACAAAATTGAGATGGCAGCCGCATGCATATGCTAGTGATATTCTGGCCGCATATACATTTATGGCCGCATATGTCCATTAAACATTTGTTAGCCGCATGATGCTCCCCCTCCACTGTGGCCGCATAGACTTTTTGCAAGACTTTGCTTGCATAATAAAATAATGCATGGCCACGTGCATGTTTAAATATGCTAGTCTTTTGCAAGTCTTTGCTTGCATGGCCACGTGCAAATGCAGCACTTGCTGGCCGCATGGACCAATTTCTGGCCGCATGAATTATTGTAGACGCATATGGCTCACAACATTTGTTGGCCGCATAGGCCTTTAAATAATTTTTAGGTCATTAATATTTGCTTGCATTAAATAATTGCCATTAGCATTAAATAATTTCTTGGCCGCTTGCATGTACGTGCATTAACTTTAATTAATTGCTTGCAATTCTTTGCAAGTAATTTGTTGGCCACATATGGCCTATTATTTTTCCTGAGTCGCATGAGTCCTCCATAGCCCCTGCTAATATTTAATTACTACTTGTAGGATTGTGCCATTAATTTAAGTGTGTTCCCTAACACGATGGTGATCCATTGTGGTACACTTTTGACATGACATGATAGTGGCCTGCCGTGGCGCACTCTTGACATGATAAACCTGATATGATATCTTGATAAGCTGTTGCGACGGCTAGCCTAACATGACAAGATTGAATAACCTGGACACCGTGGACGATTGTGCTTGTACAAATGAATCCGTCTTGTCTTGTATCATGTCTAGGACAGGGACCCCAGAGTACCACGGTCAGGGGTACCTACTGAATACAACTAAGGCTAATTAGTAGAATAATCCAGTAGTCATGAAGAGATTTTTCCCAGCTACAGGCAATCCCGTTATCTGGGCGCCCCACTTGGGATCTGTAGCCTGCCGTCGAGTAGGGCACATTTTCAGCACACTGTCATGTGTTGCACCCTCTAAGTCGCTTAAGGGTACATGCGTTTCCTGGATGATGTATCCACTTGAATTCAACCCCTAATTGCGTCCGGATAGCCTGGATGGTCTGCAGGGCTTGTAGCTGTGGAATAATCTCACTGCATCTTACTAGTAACTAGGCCTGTGATAACCCTAGTTAGTTAAAGTATCAAGCCGTACTCATTGCTTGGCCATAAAATGTTGGATGGAGTTCATCAGTCTAGTCTTGTCTTGATCCTGTACAAGATTGTTACATGTCCTAATATCTTATTTTATCTTGCCGATAAATGGTGGGAGAAACCAAGTTCTGTTCAGACGAAGGGTTACAACCCCGGTCCTTGTTTGGTTTACGGGTTGTAACCTGGTTATCTGAATAGTCCCATGGTTATCTCATCATATATCACCTGTCCTGCTTTTCCTTAATTACTGTCTTTTACTATTTAATTATATTCATGTGCTAATTGCTGGTTTTAGTTCCTAAGTGAAGCCTCCTTTGTGGCACTTGCTCTTTCTGGGCTCTGACCCAGCTGGTTTTGTATGGCCAGATACCGAAGTAACTCCAAAGGATCTACCGACTTCCCAGCCAGATGGTGACTACTAGAAGGAATTCTGGCAACGAGTGGGTTTATTTTGGCTCTCCCACTCTATTGTAAAATTATTCTTTTAACGCATTTAGCCGCCGAGCAAGTGTTAGCTCATGTACATTTCTTTACTGTCTGCCTACGGGCTGTAACATGATTGGCAACCTAGGGTTGATCATGTATGACTAAACTCTTTCTAGTTCTCACATTTTGTACGACTAGCTTCATGATCAGCTGAATATGTAATGTTTGGGACGCCTTACTATTGTATATTTGGTGATCTTATATCTTGTAACTTTACTTGCTTGCTTGAGATTGAGACACTAGGCTTGTTCGTGACCTTAAGAGACTGTTGGCTTGTAGTTAAACCCTCATATATCTAGACAGCCGTGACCTATAGTGGAGTGGATCCCATTTTATTATACGTAGCTGGCTATGTCTGCCCCCACTCTTCAGTGTTCTGGTTCTGGGGCGTGACACACCATCTCCATTCCCACGGTGCGGTCGTCTGCTCTGGATCATCAGCTTAAGTCACTTCTCTATAAGAGACTTGGGAACTCCTATCGCAACCAATGCAAGTCAGCCTGTCGCTCCAAAAGCACAGTAATCTTGCCAACCTGAAGCACAAGCCTACTTGTTGCCTATAGCACAATGACTCCAGTATCTCGAAACACAGCTTTATAGGTTGCTCTATATCCACAGAAGTTTCATCGTCATTCGAAGCCAAGTCCACTTGTCGCCTGAAAGCACAGAGGTTCACTACTAAAATCTGCTGAATTGCCTATAGCACAATGACGTTCATACTAACATCGCTAAATAAGTCGCTATTAGCGACGTCATTGCAACGTTTCACGATGACTAGCTTATGTAACTAATGTACATTGTTGTCACGTCGCTATCTTCGTTGCTAGTAGCGACTGTTAGTGACGTTTCAATTATACGTCGCTAATAGCGACTTATTTAGCGACTTATTTAGCGATGTTAGTATGAACGTCTCACTCTCTCCGACGAATCTCACTCTCTCGGGCGACTCTCCTCCCTCTCTGGTACGTGACTCTCTCCCTCCCTCTTTATCTCTATTTTGGTTGTTGGTGGTTGGGGGGTGTGCGGGTGGCTCGGGGGGAGGGGCAGAGGGGATGCGAGTGCTTAGGGGGTGAGTAGGGGGTGGCTGGGAGGGTGGGGCAGGAGGGTGAAGGCGGCTGGGGGTGAGGAGGGGGGCTGGGTAGAAGGGAGCTAGGGTTAGTGTTCGGGTTAGGGGTGGGTGTGTATGGGGGAGGGAGGGACGGAAAGGTAATGGCGGCTGGGGGAGGGGAGCTAGGGTTAGGGTTCAGGTTAGGGGTGGGTGTGTGTGTGGAGGAGGGGGAGGGGCGGGAGGGGGTGAGGGCGGCTAGGGAGGGGAGCAGGGTTAGGGTTCGGGTTAGGGGTGTGTGCGTGTAGGGGGGAGGGGCGGGGGGAGGGGTGAAGGCAGCTGTGGGAGGGGAGCATGGGGGTGGAGGCGGCTGGGGGAGGTTAGCAGGAGGGTGGGGGCGGCTGGAGGAGGGGAGCAGTGGGGTGGGGGCGGCTGGGGGAGGGGAGCAGGGGGGGGGGAGGGGTTAGGGGTGGTGTAGGGGGAGGGGTGGGGGGGGGGAGGGAGGGATTGGTCAAGGGCACCGATAGTGCCGAAAAATCTGATAATTTAGAAATAATTATTTATTTTCCGACACCGAAAAATTTGATACTCTGATTCGAAAGCACCGATAGTGCCAATATTTCTAACAAGTAGTTTTGTTGGTTGGTTAATTAGTAACATGGTGATCAGGACATATAGTCCCTGCAGCCATTCGACTGGCGAGGCAGAAACTATATAGCCGTAGATAAAGTTGACTGTCCTCTGACCCTCATCCCTCGACAATGTTGATACGACAACCTATCACTATATCTTTTAGTAGTAGATGATGTCTTAGTATTACATTATGTGGGTTCATCTTGATTCTGTTATATCCTTCAGATACTAGATTCGATAAGAACATATACTACACCATATGTACAGAACATAGATGATTCACACTAATGTATGCTAGAATGAATTTTGGGTTGTGTTCTGTGCCATTCGTTCTCATACTTAAAACATATATGAATTAGTACTTTGTGTCAATCTTTGTTTTTGTATTTTCGGTGAACCCAAGGATTGGATTCTGTATTTTATATTTTGGATTCTGAATTTTGTCTCCAGCTCCATTTACATTTATCTATGGTACGACATGGTGATCAGGACATAGTCCCTGCAGCCATTCGACTGGCGAGGCAGAAACTATGTAGCTATAGATAAAGTTGAATGTCCTTCGACCCTCATCCCTCGACAATGATGATACGACAACCTATCACTATATCTTATATAGTAGTAGATGATGTCTTAGTATTACATTATGTGAGTTCATCTTGATTCTGTTACATTCTTCAGATACTAGATACGATAAGAACATATACTACACCATATGTACAGAACATAGATGATTCACACTAATGTATGCTAGAATAAATTTTGGGTTGTGTTCTGAGCCATCCTTTCTCACACTTGGCAAAAAATCAAATTTTCTGTATTTTATCTGCTTTCGAAAATGTACTCAAACGAGATGATGGTTCCTTTATAGTTAGCTTGCTTATGTTGCAATTATATTATTTGGGAATATCGATCTTACTAGATGGCACCTATGACCCGAGCAACGGTACATCGTTTGAGGGAAACACTGAATGCTGAGGTGGTTCTTCCTACTGTTAAGAAGGAAGTGGCTTCGGTAGCTAATGAGACCGAGAGTTCTATTCATCCTGCACCTGCAATGGACTGCATCTCTCTTGCCGCCGTCGATCCCACTTATTCAAAGTGGTTGCGTGATCGTATTACTGAGCGTTTGCGTGAGCTGCGTGGTTGTCATTAGCTATTAGTACTTATTTTTATTGGACTATTTGTATTGGGTTCTGTTTGTATTAGACTATTTGTATTGGACTACATATATGAATTAGTACTATGTCAATCTCTGGATTGTATCTCCAGCTCCAGCTCTATTTGTATTCTGGATTCTGTATTTTATATTTTGGCTCTAGCTCCAGCTCCATTTGCATTAATCTACGGTACGACATGGTGATCAGGACATAGTCCCTGCAGCCATTCGACTGGCGAGGCAGAAACTATGTAGCCGTAGATAAAGTTGACTGTCCTTCGATCCTCATCCCTCGACAATGATGATATGACAACCTATCACTATATCTTATATAGTAGTAGATGATGTCTTAGTATTATATTATGTGAGTTCATCTTGATTCTGTTACATTCTTCAGATACTAGATACGATAAGAACATATACTACACCATATGTACAGAACATAGACGATTCACACTAATGTATGCTAGAATAAATTTTGGGTTGTGTTCTGAGCCATTCGTCCCACACTTGGCAATTAAGCATGTGAAATATATCGTTGAAGAACATAAAACTTGTGGTCGTTACTGCAGAAAGTGCAGACTGACATGAACTGACGCACGAAAATGAGGAGATCAAAGCTGTAACAAGTAAAGTTGTGTTTTAGATGTTAATATAATGAATATAGAACAATTATCGAGTTTATAACTCTTGTAAACTCTATACTTGAGTTACGAACTCGATACTTGTTCTGTATTCTTTAATTATAGCTTGCTTTGTGAACAAAGAGTTTACAAGAGTTTTTTTTCAAAGCACAACTATACTTGTTCCAGCTTAGAGCCCTCATTTTCATGCGTCAGTTCATGTCGGTCTTTACTTTCTGCAGTAACTTCCTCCAATTAACCTCCATCCCTTGGCAATGATGATACGACAACCTTTCTTGATTCTGTTATTATAGTAGATGATGTCTTAGTATTACATTATGTGGGTTCATCTTCATTCTGTTATATCCTTCAAATACTAGATTCGACAAGAACATATACGACACCATATGTACAGAACATAGATGATTCACACTAATGTATGCTAGAATGAATTTTGGGTTGTGTTCTGAGCCATCCGTTCTCACACATAAAACAGATATGAATTAGTACTGTGTGTCAATCTTTCTTTTTGTATTTTCGGCGAACCCAGGGATTGGATTCTATATTTTGTATTTTAGATTCTGTATTTAGGATCCAACTCCAGCTCTATTTGCATTAATCTACGGTACGACATGGTGATCAGGACATAGTCCCTGCAGCCATTCGACTGGCGAGACAGAAACTATGTAGTCGTAGATGAAGTTGACTGTCCTCCGACCCTCATCTCTCGGCAATGATGATACGACAACCTATCACTATATCTTTTAGTAGTAGATGATGTCTTATTATTACATTATGTGGGTTCATCTTGATTCTGTTATATCCTTCAGATACTAGATTTGATAAGAACATATGCTACACCATATGTACAGAACATAGATGATTCATACTGATGTATGCTAGAATGAATTTTGGGTTGTGTTCTGAGCCATCCGTTCTCACACTTGGCAAAAAATCGAATTTTCTGTATTTTATCTGCTTTCGAAAATGTACTCAAACAAGATGGCACCCATTCTCACAGATGGCACCTAAGACCCGAGGATCTCGCTTGAGGGAGGCACAGATGGCTGCGAAAGAGGAGGTGACACCAGAGGGCACTTCAACCGAGAGAGCTGCTCCAGAAGTAATTTCTAAAGCCGAGGGAGCTGTAAAAGAAGAGGTGGCACCAGAGGGCAGTTCCATCGGGAGTTTCTGTCATCCATCTCCTCTGGATATTGATCTGGCTGCCATAGATCCTACTTATGCGCGCTGGCTGAAGGAGTTCTATCTGCCCCAGCATAGACGACAGTAGATACATATATTGACTGGATTTGTTTTGATGGATATATCTCATCTGGATATTGTGATGGATATTTGTTTTGATAGATATATCTCCTTTGGATATTGTAATGGATGTTTGTTTTCTGGTGTGTGATGTATATTGGTTTGTGTGATGTGTGATGCATATTGTGATGTATATTGGTTTGTGTGATGTGTGATGTGTGATGCATATTGTGATGTTCCGAGAGGCTTGAGGTGACGACCAATTATTTTTGGTCTATTCTGGATTGTATTGTGCGTGCCGGTGTTGAGTGTTCCACCGAGGGGGTCGGCGAACCCAGGGATTAGATTCTGTATTTTGGATTGGACCTTTGCATTCTGGATTCTTTTTTTTAATTTTTTTTTCAATTTAGCGACATTGTTAGCGACATTTATATTCGTCGCTAACTGTTAGCGACGAATATAAACGTCGCTACAAACGTCGCTAATTTGTTGACGTGGCAAACAATCTGATGCCACCACATCGTCGCAAAAACGTTGCTACTGTGTCCGCTAATCGGCGACCACAAGAAAATATCGCAAATGACATCACTATTTAGCGACGTTATTAGCGTCGCTAACTAACGTCGCCATAGCGATGTTTTCTCTATTAGCGACACGCTTTTTTCCATCGTTTCCAAAATGTCGCTGAAAATGTCGCTAATTTAAGTTAGCGACGTTTCGGCCGAGATTAGCAACGTTTTGGAACGTCGTTAATCTGACAAAATTTTGTAGTGGTTCCGTCGTCTCCAGAAGCACGGTCTACTCGTTGACCCATAAGCACAACAGTACTTAGTCCTCACCAGAGGTGCATGAAGCATGGGTTCACCTCAATTGGTTTGTTTAAACCGCCTCTTGTAGAGAAGATTGAGATTAAATCATGATTGATATCGTATCAGATTGATTTAAATCTTAGACGAGGATCAATTTGACTCCAAATCTAGGATGAAATCCTGAGATTTACTCGACTGTATCCAAACAGGCAAATCAGCACGCGCCATGTGTCACCTCCTTCGTGTTGGCCCATTGGTTATGGTCAAACCTGATTTTAATAAGTGATCAAACTCTGTCTCGATATAAGTAACAATTCAGATGTTTATTCAAGACGTTTTGGACACTGCTCAAGACCGAAGCTATGTTTGCCACTCGAGATTGTATTTTCTTATGCAATATAATTTTTATTTTTATTGAGTCTAGGAATACATTGTACACCAAGTCGTACTAGAAAATAGGCTATCCAAAATCGTTTTTAAAAATTGACCTATGCTTTTGAAAAACATCTCTTATTTACAAAAGCTTCTGTAGAATTTCAAAAAGTCCAAATTTGTTTTCATAAAATAAACCTGAAGAACCCTGACAGACCTCGACCAGAGTTCGGCCAGAGTTCGGCCAAGGTGAACATTATGTGAACGTTGGTTTTCGAACTTGGTCTCCCTTAAGTTGCGGTTTGTTACAAAGAGTTCTGTCCGAATTCTGCCCGAATTCTATTAGAGTTCTGTTTTTGGAAAAACTATAAATAGAGAGGAATTCTGATCATTTCAAATCACTCATTCACTTTCATATCTTCTCTTCTAAATCTTACGTTTCTTCCAAAGAGTTTTCAAAAAACTTCCATTTTCAAATCCCAAGCCAGTTACAATTCTCTAGTCAATTTGTCGGTACGGTGCGGTCTAGAAGATTTTAGAGAAATTATAATCAGAGACTTGATTGAAGAAAGACTCTTCAAAATGGAAGTTGGTCGAGTTCTTCGTATCAAAGCTCGCGTCTGTAGAAGTTGTAAGGACTTCGTATGAAAACGTGCGGAATTTTTCAATAGTGGATTCAACTGAAAGCTAGAGTTCTTCCGACTGGACTAGTCCTCACAAGAAGAAAACTAGTATAAATTTCTGTGTTTACGTTTGCCTTCTGAACTCTTATTTTATAGTTATTACTTTGTGATTATTATTATTTATGTGATCTAACTGCTAACAAAGTTTTTAATTTGTAATATTTTGCTGCCTACTCTATTCACCCCCCTAGAGTATTATGCTTTACGATTTCGTTCCTACAATTGGTACCAGAGCGGGTTATACAGGTAAAGCAAGGTAAAACTGCAGTTAGTTATTTTCAATTATTATATAGATCACAGCATTACACATGGCAACTGTAAAATTTACAAGTGAAGGCCAAGCCACAAACAGACCTCCACTATTTGACGGCACAAACTACACTTATTGGAAAACACGGATGAGTTTCTTCTTAAAATCTCTTGATTTTGACTTATGGTCTATAGTTATTGATGGCTACAAAAAGCCTCCTCGTATTACTGTTGAGGGAGTTTTAGTTGAAAAACCCCATGATAAACATACGGAGGATGAAAAGAAAAAGGTCAGTCTTGATGCACGTGCTATTAACGCTTTATTTTGTGCTTTAGGCAGAATTGAGTTTAACAGGGTGTCGACTTGCACAACATCAAATAAAGTATGGAAACTTCTCGAAGTAACCCACGAAAGAACAACACAAGTCAAGGAGTCAAAGATCAGAAGACTTACTCAAGAGTACGAGGTGTTCAAGATGAAGCCAAATGAATCCGTCACTCAGATGTTTACGAGAATCCTGGATATTGTAAATCCTTTGTCTTCGTTAGGCAAGGAATACAGTAACCATGAGAAGATTCGTAATCTTCTACGAGCTCTCACAAAGAACTAGATTCCAAAGGCTACAACAATTATTGAAGGAAACGACCTCTCAACAATGTCTCTGGAAACACTCATGGGTAAGCTACTCACTGACGAGTTGGAACTTCAAGACTTTGAAGATGCTACTCTAAAGGAGAAGTCAGAGATGTCGATCGCTTTGAAGGCTCAACATAAAATAACTGTCGAAGATGATTCTGACGACAACGACTCTGACTCTGAAGATCAAGCTCTTCTGGTAAGAAAATTCAAGAAGTTCATGAGATTCAACAGAAGAACAAAAGACAGCAACAACAACAACAACGAGAAAGATCCTATTTGCTACGGATGTAAGAAGAAAGGACATATGAAGAAAGATTGTCCAACAGCATCATCATCAACAAGAAAAAGCAGCAAATATGACAAAGGCTACCTGAAGAGATCTACATCAAGGAAGGCCAATACAAGCATATGACATGAAAGCGATGCCAGCGATTCAGAAGATGAACAATCAGATGACACAGCAAATATAAGCTTGATGGCTTGCGATCAGGTAATCACTAATCCTCTGTTTGATCCTTAAGATGATTTCACCTTTGAGCAACTAGGAGAGGCTTTTAGTGACCTGTTAAATAACTACAGAAAACTGCGTAGTAAATATGAAACCTCTAAGAAGGTACTCAAAGAGTACAAAGGTGAGATAGGAAGACTTACCGACCAACTAGCTGATGTTAAAAATAGTGATACTTCTATTGAGTCTGGTGAGCTTTCCTCTATTAAGTTGTTGTTACACGAGACTATCAAGTTATCCGAAGAAAAAGACCAAACCATCATCCAGCTAAAGGAAGACCTATCTAAGGAGAGAAAGAATCTCCAGTGTGCACAAGTCAGAATGGAAACACTTACATCTGACTATACAAGATTATATGACACCTCCAAAAAGTTGGAAATTAGTTTAAGAAAATGGCCTGAAGTTGTTGCTTCCTATTCTAACACGTGTCAATTACCGAATCATCGAAACACACCCAAACCAAACACTGAACCACACCAAACCTATGCCCAAGAAGACTAATAGGCATGCATTTTTTTATACTAGAAAACCAAAACCTACCAATCATGCACCTCACACAACTTTCAACACTCAACATGCAAAATATTATTATTGTCGCCTCATTGGTCATATATCTTCTGCATGTAGAATAAAAAAGTTAGTAGATTTAAATATTTATAAATGGATACCAAAAACTAACATGTCAGGATCTTACAAGAAATAGGTACCAAAAGTTTCATCTGCAAACTGTTTTATAGGTGGAACGCCCTTCATATACTGGAAGCAAATGAATCCTCGATAGTGGCTGCTCACGGCACATAACTGGTGATGCATCATTATTCGTAACACTATCGAAGAAGAATAAAGAAGGATACGTCTCCTTCGGTAATAATTTAAGAGGGTACATAATCGGTATCGGTGACATTGGTAAGGCTTCCTATTATGTGATTAAAGATATCTGTCTAGTTACCGAGTTAAAACATAATCTGCTCAGCATAAGCCATTTAGCCGATCACGGTTATGGCATTAACTTCGTTAAAGACAAATGTACTATAGTTGATAGCTCAACTGGTAGTACTATCTTTGAAGGTATCAGGGAAGACAATATATATATTTTCTATCTGTTAGAAGATGCTAACAAAGCAGGTAGATGCTTGATGGCCAAGAGCATTGAGAGTCAACTATGACATATGAGACTCGGTCATACAAATATGGATACAATTTCAAAACTATCCACAAAAAAGTTGGTATGCGGCTTACCGGGCATATCTTTCAAAAGAATGACACGGTATGTAGCGAATGTGAAAAGAACAAAGCTACACGATCTGTCTTTAAATCCAAGAACGCTATAAGTACCACTAGACCTCTATAATTGTTCCATATGGACTTATTTGGACCCAGTAGAATTGCTAGTCTAGGTGGTAAGTTATATGCATTTGTTATTGTAGATGATTTCTCTAGATACACATGGGTATATTTTCTTGCACGCAAGAACGATGCTTTGTCAGAATTCGTCACCTTTTGCAAGAAAGTACAGAATGAAAATGGTTTCATGATTACTCGCATTCGTAGTGATCATGGTGGCGAATTTAAGAATGCAGAGTTCAAGCAATTCTGTGACACACACGGTTATTTGTATGAGTTTTCCTGCCCTAGGACTCCACAACAATATGGAGTTGTGGAACGTAAGAACATGACTCTATCTGAAATGGCTAGAGTAATATTGAACCAGTTTAGTCTACCTAGATACTTTGGGGCTGAAGCTGTCAATACAGCATGCTATATTTTCAATAGAGTTCGAATTCGACCTATATCGAAGAAGACTCCCAATCAGTTATGGTTTGATAGAACTCCCACTGTTTCATATTTTAAGATATTTGGTTGTAAATGCTTTATTCTTAATACTAAAGACAATCTGAGTAAATTTGATGAAAAGGCCGATGAAGGTATATTTTTACGTTATGTGGCAAAGAGCAAAGGGTACAGAGTCTTCAACAAGACAACCATAATCATCGAAGAATCAATTAATGTCAAGTTTGATGAACTAAATTAACATTTAGTCGATGACGATAATGAAGACATGATTATACCAAGTACAGCTACTGCAAAACCTTCACACAAAGATGCAGAACCTTCAGCAAAGAAACCGGAACCAGCAATCCTGAGGATACGCCAAAAGAGATGAGATTCTTGGCAGATCATCCAAAGGACTTGGCAATTGGTGAGATTACCAAGGGTGTAAGTACTCGTTCCTCTAATAAAGATATAGCTTCTTGTGTTGCTTTTGTTTCACAGATTGAACCCAAAAATATTAAAGAAGCATGTAGTGATAATTTTTGGTTAGATGCTATGCAAGAGAAATTAAACCAATTCAAACGGAATCAAGTTTGGGAACTTTTTCCCAAGCCCATTGATCATCCGGTCATTGGCACCCGTTGGTATTCTGAAACAAATTGAACGAGAATGGTTTAGTGACTCGTAATAAGGCTCGACTCGTAGCTCAATGATACAATCAAGAAGAAGGTATCGACTATGATGAGACTTATGCCCGAGTTGCGAGATTAGAATCCATTCGCATGTTATGTTCATTTGCATGTTTTCATAATTTCAAGTTATTTCAAATGGATGTTAAAAGCACATTTTTGAATGGTTTTATAAAAAAAGTTTATGTAGCTCAACCTCCAGGTTTTCTGATTTTAAAAATCCTGATTATGTTTTAAAGTTGAAGAAAGCCTTATACGGTTTGAAACAAGCCCCTCGTGCTTGGTACGATCGTCTAAGCTCTTTTCTACTTGACAACAATTTTTCAAAGGGAAAGGTTGATACTACACTATTTATATAATCTTTGAATAATAATCTTATTTTGATTCAAATCTATGTAGATGATATTATTTTTGGATCTACTAATGAATCTCTTTGTCATGAATTTTCAAAGTGTATGCAGAATGAGTTTGAGATGAGCATGATGGAAGAGATGAAGTTCTTTCTCGGACTGCAAATCAAACAAACCAATAATGGGACGTTCATAAATCAAGCAAAGTACATAAAAGATCTATTAAAGAAGTTCGACCTGGAAACAGTCAAACCACTTAGCACTCCAATAGAGACTTTAACCAAGCTTGATATTGATGAACAAGGCAAATCCGTCGACATACGTAAGTATCGAGGTATAATCGGTAGCTTACTGTACTTAACTGCTAGTCGACCAGACGTTATGTTTAGTGTTTGATTGTGTGCACGTTTTCAAGCCAATCCTAAGGAATCACATCTGTGCGCAGTTAAGCGTATCTTCTGATACCTTAGAGGCACTTCTTCTGTCGGCTTATGTTATCCTAAAACCACGTCATTTGACCTAACTGGTTATTCTGATGCTGATTTTGTCGGATGCAAAGTAGATAGAAAAAGTACCAGCAATACATGTCATTTTCTAGGAAAAGCCCTAGTTTCTTGGTTTAGCAAAAAGCAAAATTCTGTCGCATTATCAACAACCGAGGCTGAGTATATAACCGTAGGACGTTGTTGTGCACAAATTTTGTAGATGAAGCAAACTTTAGAAGACTTTGGATTGCATTACACACACATACCCATTTTCTGTGATAACACCAGTTCTATTAATTTGACTAAGAATCCAGTATGTCACTCTCGTACTAAGCATATCGAGATTCGACATCATTTTCTTAGAGATCATCAATAAAATGGAGATATAGACCTTGTATACATAGACACACAGAATCAATTGGCTGACATATTCACAAAACCTCTAGCGGAAGATTGTTTCAATATTTTACGTCGAGAATTAGAAATTTTAGATATCAATAATATTAATTAATTTTGTTTTATTAATTAATTTATTCAATACTCAATAACTGTTTTTGAGATAAGCATAAAAAGAGTCTGTCTATCACCACGACTACGGTCGAAGCGAAGCGATACTTAAGTATTCCCCGGTGAACCTCCGTTAGCTGGGACAGTACTACTACAGCTAATCTAAAATAGATGCTGAGTAAAGAAAATTAATTTATAAAATAATATTAATTATATTATTTGAAATTTAAAATTACTAAACTTTGAATTAAATATTTGACATGAGTTGATGAAAAGGATATGGCCCACAAATTTTTTTTAAATCCAGAAGAACCCCAGGCGAATTAGGCCCGAGTTCGGTCCGAATTCGGCCAGAGTTCTGTTGGTGCTGTATGTGTTTTAAACCAGAACCTGAGGCCTTTTCCTCTTCATCACTTCCAAACTAATTTATCATCATCATAGCAGCAGCCGAAGAACACCCCAAACCCTAGCTATTCTCCATTCCTTTTCTTCCAATCTACGTGGAGATTTCCATCCAAAATTTGGATTTGTGCTGAGAATCAGGTCCTCTACAACATACTTGATTCTCGGAAGGTATAACTCCTTCTTTTCTCCACTTTCAAATTTTTAGGGTTTCTTAGTTTTGGGAAAAAATGCCTAAGGGATTCAATTCTTTCAAGAGGAAGAAGACCCATGCCAGTGAAGAGGCATCGTCTTCTGATCCGAACACAGATTCTCTCTTTTCTTCGGTCCAATCGGATGATGGCGTGTCGGATGAGTTTTACTTCAAAACTTATGACCAAGCATTGCTTTGGTATGCCGATTTTGCTATACGTACTATATGCACCGGTGCTCCGATTAAGTGGACTGTATTTCCTGATCACCGTCCCTTCTTTGAGGCATTAGGGCTACACCATCTTGCTACCCTACAATTCCCTATAGCTACTATTGCCCTTAGATTGTTTTATTGTAACTTCGTGTTAGACACTTTTACCGCAAGGACTCGTGTTGGCGGGATAGATATCGAGTTCGATGATGTATTGCAAGCAAAAATCCTTGGTATTCCAAACGAAGGTGCCCCGCTTGATGACATCACCAACTTCGATTTTCCCGAAGACATGACTCTTGTTAGTTTCAAGAATGAGCTTTGTGCGCCCGCACGTGCTCGTCCTGGAAAGTTCAAGGCTAATAACTTGAACTTGTTTAACTACGAGTTACATCGCATCATCTATTCCACTCTTCTTCCTAAATCCACTTCAAAAGATGATGTCACTGCACTAGAACTCTCTGCCCTATATCACATTCTTAAGGGGATTCCTTTTTCTGCCCCTAAGACTATCATCCATATGATGGGTAGATGTCGCGGAAGAGAATGCAACCTCTTTTATGCAATGCTTATCCCACGCATCTTTCAGCGTTTTGACATAGACTTATCCACTTGCGCTCTGAACCCTGAGCCCAAGTTTCTTAAGCTTTCTCGTCGTAGCGTTGCAACTGCTCCTCCACCTCCTGCACCTACTCCTACTGCATCTGTTCCTCCTCAGACTTACCCTATGACTTTTGAGGGTATTCATCAGCACCTCTCGGATCTGCATACTTTCTTTGTTGAATCTTCCAGGTAACATGAGTTTCGTGACATGACTCGGTTCCAGGCTATTGCCAACTCTTTTGCCGATCTCAGATTTGCTCAGATGGGTCACTCTGCTAGCTCTCTTCCTAGAGACCCTTCTATATCTGGTTATCGCATTGATAATGAGGCGGTCCACTCTCTGTTCCAGCTAGGGAACGCTTACGATTGATATCGTACTTATGGTGCTACTCCACACACCTCTGGAGCTGGCACTTCTGGAGCTGGTCCATCCGGACATGGTGGACATGATGGACATGATGGCACTGTAGATGATGACGATGATGATGAGGATAATTTTTGATTTTTTATACTTTTGAGACTGATGATTTTGTCTTTTGTTTACTTGGAAATGCTCCAACATTCCAAGATAGTATCAGTACTCTTATTAGTTATGTGGTTATGATTTGTGACTTTTTGATGGACATGTTATATGCTTCAGTTTAGCATTTTATTCAGTTCAGCTTTTCTTATAGCATTATATTTTATTTATGCTTCCATTTACACTGTCTGTGAAATATTCTCTGCTTATCATTTTTTTGTCTGTGACATTTATACTATGTCTGTGATAAATTTTATATCCTTATTTTTGTGTTTCTTCACTGATTATTACTTATGCATATATTACGGGGGAGCTTTCTCTTTTGCAATTATTTTGCTAAGTGACAACGGGAGAGAAATAAGATCTAATATCTTCATGAATACATGATACAAGTTATGAAAAATTTACATGAATAATTTTTTATATATATCGGTACAATTTTGATTTGATAAAGACCAAAGAAGTTATATCGGTCAAGGTTTATCAATTATCAAAATGGGGAAGATTGTTGGCCCATTGGTCATGGTCGAACCTGATTTTAATAATTGATCAATCTCTGCCTCGATATACGAAACAATTCAGATGTTTACTCAAGATGTTTTGGATACTGCTCAAGACCGAAGCTATGTTTGCCACTCGAAACTGTATTTTCTTATGCAATATAATTTTTATTTTTATTGAGTCTAGGAATACATTGTACACCAAGTCGTACTGGCAAATAGGCTATCCAAAATCGTTTTTTAAGACCTATGCTTTTGAAAAACATCTCTTATTTACAAAAGCTTCTGATGGATTTCAAAAAGCCCAATTTTTTTCATAAAATAAACCTGACCAACCCTGACAGAACTCGGTCAGAGTTCGGCCAAGGTGAACGTTAGTTTTTGAACTTGGTCTCCCTTCAGTTGCGGTTTGTTACAAAGAGTTCTGTCCGAATTCTGCTCGAATTCCGCCTTTGCAAAAACTATAAATAAAGAGGAATTCTGATCATTTTAAATTACTCATTCACTTTCATATCTTCTCTTCTAAAGCTTACGTTTCTTCCAAAGATTTTTCAAAATTTTTCAAATCCTAAGCCAGTTACAATTCTCTAGTCAATTTGCCTGTACGGTGCGGTCTAGAAGATTTCAGAGAAATTCTAATCAGAGGCTTGATTGAAGAAAGACTCTTCAAAACTGAAGTTGGTCAAGTCCTTCGTATCAAAGCTCACATCTGTAGAAGTTGCAAGAACTTCGTATAAAAACTTGCGGTATTTTCCAATAGTGGATTCAACTGGAAGCTAGAGTTCTTCCGACTGGACTAGTCCTCACAAGAGGGAAACCATTATAAATCTCTGTGTTTGCATTTGCCTTTTGAACTCTTATCTTTACAGTTATTACTTTGTGATTATTATTATTTCTGTGATCTAACTGCTAACAAAGTTTTTAATTAGCAATATTCTGCTGCCTTCTCTATTCACCCCTCTAGAATATTATGCTTTACGATTTCATTCCTACACTTCGGTTATGTTTATAACCTCCAGAGATCTCGTTTGAGGGAAATCTCGATGTCCACCACGTGTCAGCACAATAGAAGCCCGCACCGTACAATGACGACAGATTCTTTCATATTTTAAGAACCCTAATACACATCGCATATGTGCTCGGTTCTCAATAAATAGAAAGAGTTCTTCTTCCATCAATCGAAAGACAGAGGAAACATTGACAATCGACAATCTTCAAAAGATCAACAATCTCTATCCACGAAGAGTCGACCACCCTTATCCGTCGATCAACCAAAGAACCAACCAACCAACAATCTTCAAGGGATCTTCTCATCCAGACAGCCTCTTAATCGGTGACCCCAGAGTCCCATCAAAGGCGCCAGAGAACCATAGCAAGGTTGATTCGTCGTCAGATCGTCAATGGAGTAAAGGAGCCGCTATAGCGCTCGATCTCCACCATCCCACTTTTCCTGAAACCTCTTTTCCCTGTACTTAGAATATCCTGTTTGGGACTTCCTTCTTTGTACACAGATACCTTATACGTTCAATAAAGGAAAAAGTTCGTTCAACCTTTTGTTATGTCGAACAAAATGGTGACTCTGCTGGGGACTACCTTCTCCTCCAACGAGAAGGTGGTGACACAATCTGATGACAACTTGCTGGGAGCTTCTCAAGACATGCTGGTCGTACGCTTCGACCAACAGAATTTTTGAAGATCTTCCCTCTGGTGAAAAGTCAAAGACTTCAAAGCGGTTCGTACAACCGAAGAAGACTCGACGTGTCTGGAGGCGTAAGATGGCTGCAGCCAGCAGCACGATCATGGGAACTGCATCTCAGGACCCCCTCAACGCCGAAGCCATAAAGAAGATTCTGTCTGCTACAGCCTTATCCCCTTGCCCGATTCCCGTCCTGGAAAAGCATGTCGAGGAAGATGGTGGTTCCATGGTTGATCTGACGAAGGAACAATGCCAAAGGAAGCGCACACCGGTCCAACCCCTCACGACAGGAGTATTGCTGATAAGGAGATCTGTCTTTGACAGAATCGCTTTCCCTTCAGGTAAACCTTTGGCGGACTCTGAATACAGCTCGCCCGCTGGGGGTAGTAGGAAGAGATCCCAGGTGGCTGGCACTTCGTACCACATGCGTGCGACACCAACGACAGACCAGAGGCCCGTGATGACAGTTATACGTGCAGCCGACGGAAAGCTATACAAGACTGGCTCTCGCGCTCCGATGCCTCAACCAGTCGAATCTTCCTTCCACTGGGGTACTCCTGTGCATAAGCCAAGCCAGGAGGTACATCCTATAGAGAGGGAGCCACACGAGCAGCGTTCCCGCAGATGCGATAAGAGGCTTCCTCTCCAGATCTGCTCTGACTGTACTTAGATACAGCTTCCCTGCTTGCATAATGGGAGTGCTACGACAGAAGATCCAACCCTCTCCCAAGCGGAAGAAGAATCTGTCGCCGAGCAGGCGTTCCGTCTTCCAGAGACTCTACTTCACGCCGACCCCACGCCAGAGGCTTAACACGGGGTCGCTGAGCCATAGAAAAGATGAACCCCACATCGCCATAGGCTACGCGGCACAGGGTTCTAGAGCTTTCAAGAAGCCCTCCCAGAATCCTTCCATATCGGTTGCTAAACCGAAGAGGAGGCCAGAGAGCAGTAAAGCTAAGGTACCCGAAGAGGGTGTGTTCCAAGGCACTCGCTCCAGATCTGCATTGGGTACCTTGTCAAAAACTGGGGGTAGCCAGCCTTCTACCATGTACGATAATTCTGTATTCCAATCTGAGAAGGCGCAATACGATACTGATATCTCCATTGGCACAGCCAGTCACCAGACTGGGGGTAGTAACCATACTGAGTACGAAGAAGATCATAATCTTATGGTATATCCTCAAGACAACGAGGCTCAGGTATTTGAGCCAGAAAGTAAAGGATCCACGGCTCCCTCGAGTCACCCTCATACTCGATTTGTGTTCATGGCCGATGGCAATGAGGAAGACAACAACGAAGCTCCCGGACGTATCAAAGTCATCGAAACGAAGTTAGATACGCTGATGGACACCATGAAGCCTGTCATCGGTCATAATCGACCTCAAGAGTAGCATGGCCCCCGCTGCCTCTATACCTGCGCGTGATCCACCAACCAATGATGAATCCAGCAGGCTGCCTACTGCCAATCAGGTAGGACCATCCTCATCTACTCCATCGGCTACGGGCTCCGTACTGCCGCTCGAAATATAGCAGGCCATCAAGGAGCTGTATGCTTGTTATGATGCTAAAGAGAAGCAAGCAATGCTCTGGAAGATGGGGATCCGGCAGCCATATCCTGCCGAGTGGGACAACGTCGTCTATCCTGCCAAATACAATCCGCAGACGCTTACACCTTATGAAGGGAAGGGATCTTCCCGATAATACTTGAGGTACTTTGCCTCAGTAACGGGGCACCTTCCAAAGGATGACGCCCTCCTGTCCAACATATTCATAGGAGCCCTGCATGGGGTAACCTATGAGTGGTTCTGCAGTCTTCCGGACGATTGTATCTCGTCATTTGAAGACCTGAAGACTCAGTTCGTGGACCGATTCTACGAAGGAGGCATGGATATGACCATATCGACCCTCATGGAAATTGTTTAGAGAGAAAAAGAGCCTGTCCGTGCATACATTGAGCACTTCCACCAAGCAGCCCTCAGATTACCACCCGACATGCCCGAGCCCATGCTTATGGACTCCTGTCGCAAGAACATGCTGCTCGCTATAAAATTGTGGCACAGTGCTCCTTGCACGGAGTGGACACCTTTCATTACAGAGACGGATGCCGCATAAAGGAAAGCCCAGGATACGCAGCTCCTGGGGCTGCACTTTCCTGTGCCCGAAGATAAGAGGAGACGCTCGTCAAGCAACAACCCTAAAGACGAAAAAGGCAAGCAATCCATGACCGTCAACATCTCTAAAGGTTCAGTAACTTGTGAACCCAAGTCCGCGGAAGCGCAGAGGCCGAGGGAGACTGACTCCTTCAATGACGAGGATACGCTGGAGCTCTTCGAGATACTTACAAAGAGTGGCAAACTGTCCATCCCGACACCCAAGCGTCCTGATGAGGTGGAAATGGTGGACCATCCCAAGTACTGCCATTATTATCGGTATGTCCATCACTAAACACAAGACTGCTATGTGTTGAAGGGGCAAATTCAGCACCTCATAAACGCCAACGTTATATCGTCAGATTATGAAGAGAAGACCGTCATGGCTAACATGGTTACTCTCCAGTCTAAGAGTTGTCTAGCTGTAGAGGTGCAGCGTGACGTTAATCCTGTCCCCGACATGGCAGTAGAAGTGGTCAATCTTCTACCAGCATCGGGCTATGAGCAAAAGGACACCCTGTACTCTGATGCCAGAGCCGTTCGGGACTTCGAAGAAACGCTATCCGCCAACATGGTCTCTCTAAACTGCCCAGTCAAGGATGAAGACCAAGCGTTCGAGTACTTCGAAGACGAACCCTGGGTGCAGCGCTTAGGATCCCAGTGGGAGTGGCATTTCGAGTAGCGCAAACCCCTTACGGAAGATGAAGTCATCCAGGTCGAATTAGGATATGTGGCCTCACCTAAGCCCTCTTCATCAGCGAAAGTCTAACAGAAGATGACAAACAGTCCCTGATACAGCTTATCCATGAGTATCGACATCTTCGTCTGGAGCTACGAAGATATGTCAGGGCTAAACCTACAAGTAGCCGTGCATCGCCTCAATATCCTGTCCCATGTTAAATGGATCAAGCAGCAACAGCGTCGGTTCTGCCCCAACATTATGGATGCTATTGAGGAGGAGGTCGACAAATTCATAGAGAACGGTTTCATCCGCGAAGAGAAGCACCCAGATTGGGTCGTAAATATCGTCCCTGTCACTAAGAAGAACGGGAAGACACGAATTTGCATAGACTTCAGAGACCTCATTTCGACCTGTACTAAAGATGAGTTCCCTCTCCCGATCACCGACGTGATGATTGACAACACTTGTAGCTTCGAGCGTATGTCCTTCATGGATGGGTTCTCCGGCTACAACCAGATCAATATGCTCCCCGAAGACAAAAATCATACGACATTTCGGACTCCGAAGGGGGTGTATTGCTACACAGTAATGCCTTTCGTATTAAAGAACGCGGGAGCTACCTATCAAAGGGATATGAGTACCATATTCTGCAAGCATCTTCGGAAGACGGTAGAGTGTTATGTTGACGACATCATCGTCAAAAGCAAGTACAAATCCAACCACTTGGATGATCTATGGACGATGTTCGATCTAATGCGGGCACATCAGCTAAAGATGAATCCAACCAAGTCTATCCTGGGCGTTTCCAGCGACAAGTTCTTAGGCTTCATCATCACAGCAAAATGAATTCATATCGACCCGGAGAAGATCAAAGCAATTCTTGACATGGCTCCTCCAAAGAACCTCCGAGAGCTTCGAGGTTTGCAGGGGCGACTAGCATATATAAGGAGGTTCATAGCAGATCTCTCTGGCAAATGTCAACCCTTCACCAGACTAATGAAGAAATAGGTCACTTTTGTATGGACCGAAGAGTGCCAGCGCGCGTTCGACGACATCAAGAAGTACCTCACCAGCCCTCCTGTGCTGGTAGCCCCAGTTGTGGTTAAGCCTTTTCGGCTGCATGTCCGAGCCATGGATCATTCTCTTGGTGCCTTATTAGCCCAAATGAATAAAGAAGGCCACGAACAAGCGAAATATTATCTCAGTAGGACCATGGTTGGAGCCGAGCACCGGTATAATCCTGTTGAGAAGGAATGTCTCGCCCTTCTCTTTGCCATCCAGAAGATACGACATTATGTGATCGGACAGATAATCCATGTGGTATCCAGGATCAACCCTCTCAGAGTGTAATGTCCCAGTCCCAAAATACGTAGGAATAAAAATGTAGACATGCCAGCCGTATAATAAATATACGTAAGCTGTAAAACCATAGCTAACTAATCTTATCCACAAAAATGAAAGAATAAGAGATATCATATAATAACCATGAATTATCTTTGTACAATATGTTGTACGGAGACACATCCACTACCAACCAATTTAAAGAAAAGAGGTAGATGACATATGAAATAATTTAGCGAAGGTAACAAGAAAGACCCAAGATACATCATCTTCGAAGGGATGGAGAAGATCACGATCTCGGCTAGAATACCTGCGGAAGACAAGAACACACACACCTAGAGAGATAACCAGGTCCTCAGAGGGACATAACAAGATACATAATATCATGCCATATAAACTGAATAAATACTGCTCAATAATAAGTCAACCAGATCATAACATGGTCCAACACTCCACCCTTGAATTAGTGCACCATCCCCCCAACCAAACAAGGACAGGAGATGGCACACTAACCTATGATGAAGTATCTTTCCAAGTTACGAATCCAATATGGTATCCGGACCACAACAGGGTTCAGTAACTTCTCATCGGAGTAGTGAGCCGCACCTACAACCAAACAAGGATAAAATATGGTAAACTAGTTTGCGACAAGTTACTTTTCTAAGCCACGGTCAGATACAAGTACCCAAACCAAAAGTACTCGTACCTAACGGATAAGGTGGCCTAACCAGTCTAAGTGTATACAGTTTTAAGAACATCCTCTAACGCATGGGCCCTGGCTAAAATAGGATCGGTATGGTCCCCCCCTTGGGGCACCAAAGGCCTAATCAGTAAGAGCATGAGGTTTCAAAGAACGTCAGTGGCCGTCAGTAAAATAAGGGTCATCTTACACCGTATCTCCAGCGGAGCATCCAGATCACAAAAGGGAAGTGTATAGTAGCCCATACGCTAAGGATTGTCCTCTCTGCCCAATGCCTACTATGTCGTATCTACAAAACAGAACCTCTATTAACCACTGAGTCAAACTAATAATGCAAACACTATTAGCGGTTAATCCTATCGCACGTCTTATACGTACTGGTGGCCAGCCAGTCCCGCATGTCCGAGTTCTATATGCGACTCGCAACAATGTGGTACAAATGTGTCAAGGCCTATGAATGCAACACACAAAGGGTAGTACCTTAAATCTAAGTTCAATATGTAAGAAAATAGTACATAGCAGGAAATAGAATTGAATAGTAAAATTCTATCAAATTAAGCCATGTATCACAGTTTATTTTGCAAAAAGTAAATAGAAAGTAAATGCATAAAATATGAGCTACAATAAATAAACAACAAATGGCAAGGTATCTTGCCTGAGGTCCTTGCTGGTGAAACCGATAATCTCGTTGGGTACAAAATAGTCACAGGGCTACACAAGATGAGCTCAGACGATGTGACAAACTTCTAAAATAAAAACCAAATATAAAATATTCTAGAAAATTTCTGGGAAAAATATATGATGTGTATTTTTTCGTCAGCAAACTTCAAACGGTTCGTGAGTCTGATTCCTAGTTTTCACAGAATCTCAAAAACACTAAAACGTATCAGATTTCGGACAACTGACACTCCACAAATTTTCCAGAAAATTAAGTTTAGAATTTATGAAAATTAAGTTTATATTCAGAAAAATACATCAATACGATTGCAACAAAAAAAATTGGAGGTCAAACGAAGTCCGGAGTTGGGAGTTATGGGCATTCGAAGTTGCTACAACCTTTGAAAATTGATGCTAAATTTATGACGAATTTTGGGCTTAGTTATGACGAAAAAAGAGAGAAATTTTCGAAAGATGATTTTATTCATAGATTCGATATATATATATATATATATATATATATATATATATATATATATATATATATATATATATATATATATATATATAATGGTTAGCAATTAACTAATTATGATATGATTAGAATTAAATCAATAAGGATGATTAGGATTACCAACTAATTTGGATATGAATATGATTGGTTTAAATAAGAAATGATCTAATTAATGCTAGATATGATTTCAATAGGATAAGAATTTCTAATGGATAAATATTTCCAAAAATTAAATCAAATAAATTATTAAAACAAATCAATTTGGTTTCAATCCTTTAAATGATCACCATAATAATTTTAAGTACTATTCTATATTATAAAATAATTCAAATCATATGAATCCAAATCCAAATCAAACTTAACATAATAACTTTAAAATATTATTTAATATTTATCAAAACAATTTAATTCATATAAATGATAAATCTTGAAATAAAATAACATTTCAAATCTAGATTAGACAAATCGTAATGCCATAATTAGTCATCATAAGTATTTTAAACATTATTTAGATTATCAACATAATTTAAAGTATAGTTTATAACCACCAAGATAATTTAAATAAATTCAAATATAATCAAATAACTGATTATCATATCAAAATAATACTCGATGTCATCAAATATTATAAGACTTACTTTTATAAATCCAAATCCTTATTTAAAAATAAATGGATAAAAATCTTTTATCGATAATTTTTTTTAAAAGCAATTTTTAGAAGTTCGAAAATAATAACAACATATTTTATATTTCAAATAACAAAATTCGAGAACTTTTTTTTAGAAACATTATTTCAAACCATTAATTTAAAACTAGTTTTTGATAACAAAGTTAATCACAAAATATCTTTTATAAAATTTCGACAAAAATAACTTTTAAACAAAATAATTAAAATATATAGAAATAATTTTAAAAAAATTTGGGAAGAGGAGTTACAAATCTACCCACCTTAGAAAAAAATTTCGTCCTCGAAATTTAAGGACTACTAGGATAGACGGACTTGGTTGATCGGTAAAAAGATAGTAAGAATTTATGATAAGAGAAAATAGATGGAAGGAAAAAAAGAATTTCTTTAATGAAAAAATTAATCAATTTGGGTGAAGATAGAAGAAGTGAATGGATATGACTTGGTGTGCATGGACACCATGCACATACACATTTGTAGGTGGAGAAAATTTGGAGAAAAATTTGTGTGAAGAAAATAATGACAAGCTAACATATAGATAGGGTAAAAATCTTGGTTATATAAGGATTATGATTGTTTAAACCCCGCTAGATAATTTACAATTAATTTAACCATTTTTAAATCCAATTCAACCAATCCATTAAAAAATAGATATTCTTTTTCTTCATTTTAAACTATTTAAATCAAAATTAGAAAAATTAATTTTCCAATTTAAATTATCATGACAATTAAATAACTAAATCTAACAAATTTTCAATTATCTTTTTTTATAAATAGTAAAAGTACAATAAAAATTAATTTCAAAATTCATGATAATAAATCTTTAAATAGTTGATAGATCTCTTTGCAAACAAATAAAATAAATTACAATTAGTTTTTAAAAATCAAAATATACATGAATTTAACTTCATGTACCTCGCATGCGAATAGAGCATATTATTTACAAAAATATTATTTTCTAACTTATCATAAATACTTGTATAACAAGTAAAAATAGTTTTTAAGTAGTAGTAAAATAAAATCAAGTTTGAAGAATATTTGGCATATAAAAATATTTACCTGCTATGATATTGATCCACAATAGTTATTTCCTATAAAAATATTTGTAATTAAAATTTTGTAAAAATAATTTTAAATACTTCGTATATACGGATTCACACTAGACGTACGAATACCAACATAAAATAATTATCAAAATAAACTAAAAAAATCATAGTGAATTTTAGGGGGTTTACATCTTACCCAACTTACAAGAATTTTTTCCTCAAAATTAAAAATAATTAGGTAGGCAAAGTTAAGGAGTTCTAAAGTGTTTATCCATATGGAAACACGATCGAATGATTGGTCGAGGCGAAGGAACGACGTTTAATCAAAACACACAATTAGAAAATCGTGATTTAGCTAATAAATCATGGACATGGTTAATTAACGCAAGAATGAAAAGATTAGGGGTTTTAAGTAGATCAAGATAAAACAAAATTGAAGATTAATAAGGAATTGAGTAGATTAAGATAACATAATTAGAGACTTGGAGATATTTGTTCATTGAGAGTAAATTGTATGATAGTCGTCTAGGTTTGGGTACGATTAAGGAAATACTTCTAATCATTCTTAGGTTTCCAAACGATTAGAAAGTCGCGATAGTGGATATAAGGTCGAAGGAAAGGATGAGTAGTTTCAGAAGAGGATATAGTCACGGGTTGGTAATGGCTAACTACACGTGGCCATAAGTGGTAGGGCAACTAAAGGGGATACTCTGTATGAGTGATTTCGTCCTTCTAAAATAGGTGAAAGACAAAAGCAATAAAGGGT
This sequence comes from Iris pallida, assembly GCA_029216955.1. Classification (NCBI taxonomy): domain Eukaryota; kingdom Viridiplantae; phylum Streptophyta; class Magnoliopsida; order Asparagales; family Iridaceae; genus Iris; species Iris pallida. Next base: position 7,864,740 of record JANAVB010009399.1, read on the forward strand.
TCAAGAAGCTACGATTGAATACAATTACGGTTTTCAAAGGCAATTGAATAGTTTCAAAAGGGATTGTCAGGGCAAACGTGGATGAGATCCTAAAGGGCTAGTACATTTGTTAACTACATCTCAAATCCACGTCGAGTAATCGTAAGAAAGGCGAACCAAAATGCACTTGGTTGATCAGACCATTATGCATCGGTCCTGATTAGACAACACGTTAGTGGGAGCTCTTCCAATAACATATGTCATGAACAAGCTTGATAAAGAATGAGCTTGCAAAACTAGACTATATTTGCAGTGTTAGTCAAGTTAGTCCAAATATAAGTACAAGAGAATGATTGGAAGAAAAATATGAAGATTCAAGTTCCTTAAAATCTAAATCCCGTTCGAGGTTTGGGCCTATACAGTCATACTAATGTCTCCTTGTCTATGGCTTGGTTGGCCAGATGGGTTAGGGTCCTCTAAATTCTATAATCTAAGTAATCCTATTAGTATAGGGTCAAAGAGAGTATTAGGTTGTGAGGTATCTACCCAACTTACAAGAGTTAAACTAATAGTGTGATGGAACAAGGGAACATATCTATCTAGTATGGGTTTCTTCCTAGCCACTATCAAGCACAAAAGAAGGATAATAATTTACGGTAGAGAAAATCAAGCAAGATACAAATCAAGGAGTTAAGCGAGAGTTCAAGGACGAAATAGAGAAAAAATGTCAAGTATGTGGATGAGATCCTAAACTCTAACCCTATACGTAGGCTTGCTTGGTACGTTAAAGTAACCAAACAATTTATCGTAGACTTGCATGGGCCACCACAAAAATGTGTAACGCCCCAGTCCCAAAATAAGCAGGATTAGGAACGTAGACATTCCAGCCGTATAATAAATATACGTAAGCTGTAAATGCAATAAAACCATAGCTAACTAATCTCATCCACAAAAATAAAAGAATAAGAGATATCATATAATAACCATGAATTATTTTTGTACAATATGTTGGGCGGAGACACATCCACTAGCAACCAATTTAAAAAAAAGAGGTACATGACATATGAAATGATTTAGCGAAGGTAGCAAGAAAGATCCAAGACACATCATCTTCGAAGGGATGGAGAAGATCACGAACTCGGCTAGAAGAGATAACCAAGACACACACATGAAGAGATAACCAGGTCCTTAGAGGGACGTAACAAGATACATAATATCATGCCATATAAACTGAATAAATGCTGCTCAATAATAAGTCAACCAGATCATAGATATGACCCAACACTCCACCCTTGAATTAGCGCAGGACAAGAGATCACACACTAACCCAAGATGAAGTATCTTTCCAAGTCACGAATCTAATATGGTATCCGGACCACAACAGGGTTCAGTACCATCTTATCGGAGTAGTGAGCCACACCTACAACCAAACAAGGACAAGATGTGTCAAATTAGTCTGCGACAAGTTACTGTTCCTAGCCACGGTCAGATACAAGTATCAAAACCAAGAGTACTCGTACCTAACGGATAAGGTAGCCTAACCAGTCTAAGTGTATGCAGTTTTAAGAACATCCTCCAACGCATGGGCCCTGGCTAAAATGGGATCGGCATGGTCCTCCCCTTGGGGCACCGGAGCCCCAATCAGTAAGAGCATGACGTTTCGAAGAACGTCAGTGGCCATCAGTAAAATAAGGGTCATCTCACACCGTATCTCTAGCGGAGCATCCGGATCACAAAAGGGAAGTGTATAGTAGCCTATACGCTAAGGATTGTTCTCTCCGCCCAATATATACTATGTCGTATCCACAACACAGAACCTCTACTAACCGCTAAGTTAAACTAATCATGCAAACACTATTAGCGGTTAATACTATCGCACGCCTTATACGTACTGGTGGCCAGCCAGTCACGCATGTCCAAGTTCTATATGCGACTCACAACAACGTAGTGCAAATGTGTCAAGGCCTATGAATGTAACACACAAAGGGTAGTCCCTTAAATCTAAGTTCAATATGTAAAAAAATAGTATATAGTAGGAAATAGAACTGAACAGTAAGATTCTATCAAATTATGTCATGTATCACAGTTTATTTTGCAAAAAGTAAATAATAAGTAAATGCATAAAATATGAGCTACAATAAATAAACAACAAATGACAAGGTATCTTGCCTGAGGTCATTGCTGGTGAAACCGATAATCTCGTTGGGTACAGATAAGTCACAGGGCTACACAAGATGAACTCAAACGATGTGACAAACTTCTAAAATAAAAACCAAATATAAAATATTCTAGAAATTTTTTGGGAAACATATATGATGTGTATTTTTCTGTTAGCATTCCGAAACTTCAAACGATTCATGATTCTGATTCCTGGTTCTTCCAGAACTCGAAAATACTAAAACGTGTCAGATTTCGGACAACTGACACTCCACAAATTTTCTAGAAAATTAAGTTCAAAATTTATGAAAACAAAATTTATATTCAGAAAATATACATCAATACGATTCCAACAAAAAACTGGAGGTCAAACGGAGTCCGAAGTTGGGAGTTATGGTCATTCGAAGTTGCTACAACCTTTGAAAATTGAGGCTGAATTTATGACGAATTTTGGGCTTAGTTATGATGAAAAAAGAGATAAATTTTGACAAGGATGGTTCGAAAGATGATTTTATTCATAGATTCGATATATATATATATATATATATATATATATAATGGTTAGCAATTAACTAATTATGATAGGATAAGAATTAAATCAATAAGGATAATTAGGATTACCAACTAATTTGGATATGAAAATGATTGGTTTAAATAAGAAATGATCTAATTAATGCTAGATATGATTCCAATAGGATAAGAATTTCTAATGGATAAATTTTTCCAAAAATTAAATCAAATAAATTATTAAAAATAAATCAATTTGGTTTCAATCCTTTAAATGATCACCATAATAATTTTAAGTATTATTCTATATTATCAAATAATTCAAATCATATAAATCCAAATCCAAATCAAACTCAACATAATAACTTTAAAATAATATTTAATATTTATCAAAACAATTTAATTCATATAAAAGATAAATCTTTAAATCAATAACATTTCAAATCTAGATTAGACAAATCGTAATGCCACAATTAGTCATCGTAAGTATTTTAAACAATATTTAAATTATCAACATAATTTAAAGTATCGTTTATAACTACCAAGATAATTTAAATAAATTCAAATATAATCAAATAACTTATTATCATATCAAAATAATACTCGATGTCATCAAATATTATATTACTTACTTTTATAAATTCAAATCTTTATTTAAAAATAAAATGATAAAAATCTTTTATCGCTAAATTGTTTTTTAAAACCAATTTTTAGAAGACCGAAAATAATAACAACATATTTTATATTTCAAATATCAAAATTTGAGAAATTTTTTTTTAGAAACATTATTTCAAACGATTAATTTAAAACTTGTTTTTGATAACAAAAGTAATCACATAATATCTTTTATAAAATTTTGACGAAAATTACTTTTTTAAACACAATAATTAAAATATATAGAAATAATTTTAAAAAAAATTGGGAAGAGGAGTTACAAATCAACCCACCTTAGAAAAAAATTTCGTCCTCGAAATTTAAGGACTACTAGGATAGACGGATTTGGTTGATCGGTAAAAAGATAGTAAGAATTTATGATAAGTGAAAATAGATGGAAGAAAAAAGAGAATTTCTTTAATGAGAACATTAATCAATTTGGGTGAAAATAGAAGAAGTGAATGGATATGGCTTGATGTGCATGGACACCATGCACATACACATTTGTAGGTAGAGAAAATTTGGAGAGAAATTTGTGCGAAGAAAATAATGACAAGCTAACATATAGATAGGATGAAAATCTTGGTTAGATAAGGATTATGATTGTTTAAACCCTGCTAGATATTTCACAATTAATTTAATCGTTTTTAAAACCAATTCAACCAATCCATTAAAAAATAGATATTCTTTTTCTTTATTTTAAACTATTTAAATCAAAGTTAGAAAAATTAATTTTCCAATTTAAATGATCGTGACAATTAAATAATTAAATCTAAAAAATTTTCAATTATCTTTTTTTTTAAATAGTAAAAGTACAATAAAAATTAATTTCAAAATTCATGATAATAAATACTTAAATAGTTGATAGATCTCTTTGCAAACAAATAATATAAGTTACAATTAGTTTTTAAAAATCAAAATATACATGAATTTAACTTCATGTTTCTCTCATGCGAATATAACTTATTATTTACAAAAATATTATTTTCTAAGTTATCATAAATACTTGTATAACAAGTAAAAATAGTTTTTACGTAGTAGTAAAATAAAATCAAGTTTGAAGAATATATGGCATATAAAATATTTACCTGCTACGATATTGATCCACAATAGTTATTTTCTATAAAAATATTTGTAATTAAAACTTTTGTAAAAAGAATTTTAAATACTTCGTATATACGGATTCACTCTAAACGTACGGATACCAACATAAAATAATTATCAAAATAAACTAAAAAAATCATAGTAAATTTTAGGGGGTTTACACAGAGTCCTTATGACCAAGCCAGGGGCACTGAATTCACGACTAGCCACATAGACAATCCTCTTGACTCCTTACGACATGGTGGTCGTCCCACAGAAGGCAGTCAAAGGCCAAGCGTTGGCAGATTTTCTAGCGGCTCATCCGGTGCCAGAAACTTCAAAACTCTAGGAAGAAATCCCTGATGAAGTACTGGAGTCCAACGCATTTCGGACAACTCAGTAAGGCACACGTTCTTTAACGGAGCCTCAAGAGCAGGACCAAAGGATAAAATCATAGCAGGGGTCCGGATCGTTCTTGTTACTACGAACGACCTAGTTATCAATCGTGCATATTCTCTTATGGAATTATGCACCAACAATGCTGCAGAGTCTAACGCCCTCATCATCGGACTCCAACTCGCCAAATAGCTGGGGGTTGACTACATTGAGGCCTATGGAAACTAAAAATTGATCATCAGTCAGGTTCGAGGTCAGTAAGAGGTTCAACATGAGGACTTAATCCCTTACCACCAGGCGACAATCGACATTGTCTCCACCTTCACAGGATTCTTTATAGAACTTGTGCCATGGTTGCAGAACTTGGAGGCCGACGCACTAGCCGGTCTCGTCGTCTCTTTGGCCACCCCCATCGGATCTCATTATACCATTTCAGTAACAGGCCAGGAGTTAGTCTGTCCAAAGAATTCCCTGCATGCGTGTCAGAACTACTCATTACAAGTAGGTCCGGATGAAGACACTAGGGATTCGCGGTTCCCATTTACAGACTATACAGTTTATGGGATTCTGCCTGAAGACCAAAGAGAAGCAGCTTCTATCAGTAGGCGCTCACTCCGCTTCTTCTACAATTTGGCCCCCAAAATGCTATATCGTCGCTCATACAATGGACTTCTCTTATATTGTTTGTCTCGTATAGAGGCATACAAAGCACTCAAAGAAGTGCATGATGGAACCTGCGGAGCCCAGCAGCCGGGCCCCAAGCTACAAGATCGGCTACGCCGTATGGGCTATTACTGGCCCACTATAATAGTAGATGCCGTTGAGTATGCAAAGAAATGTCGAGCGTGCCAATTTTATGCAAATTTCATCTATCAACCTTTGGAATATTTATACCCCATGGTGGCCTTGTAGCCATTCGAAGCCTGGGGAATGGATATCGTGGGGCCAGTCAGCCCACCCTCCTCCAAAGGAAACTGGTTCATCCTCGCCATTACGGATTATTTCTCCAAATGGGCAGAAGCAGTACTATTGGTAGAGGTGAAGACTTCCAACGTGATCAGTTTTATCAAACATCATGTCATTTACCTTTTTGGAGTTCCTAAATGGATCATTCACGATAACGGCCCTTAGTTCGTAAGCCATGAATTCCACCAGTTCTGTGACAAAGCCGAATTCAAAATATGGCGTCAACAACTTACAACCTGGCAACTAAAGGATTCGCTGAGGCATTCAAAAAAACTATTGTCAAACTCCTCAAAAAGGTCGTCTCCTCCAACAAACGTGACTGTAATCAGAAGTTAGACGACTGTCTATAGGACTACCGTACGACTGTTCATACACCTACAAGCAGTACACCATTCTCCTTGGTCTATGGCAGTGAGGCTGTCCTCCCCTTGGATATTCAAATCTCGTCCTTACGGGTAGCCATCACTAATCAGTTAACCGTCGAAGACAATCAGCGCAGGCGGTTACAAGAGTTAGAAGCGTTGGATGAAAGGCGCTTGCTCGTACAACAAAGGATTGAGCTTTACCAAGCTTGCATCTCTGGGGCCTTCGACAAAAAGGTCCGCAAAAGATCCTACCAGGTAGGCGACCTCATCTTGGCAGTATGGAGGCCGATGGTGATGACCCACAAGACGGTTGGAAAGTTCGAGCCCAAGTGGGAAGGACCGTTCGTCATAGAAACGGTATACTTCAACGGTGCTTATCGGCTAGCTAAGCCTAATTGTGACTTGCTAATGATGCCCATCAATGGAAAGTTCCTAAAAAAGTTTTACGTCTGAAGACAGAACAAGCATAGGCACCCATATCCCCTGAAAAGGGTGCCCATGAGTTCTGGTAAGGGGATCTCTCTTCCTCCCTCCTATATATTCTCTCAATTAGATGAAAAACTTCATGTCTACATTACTGGATAGCTCCTCTACGCCTGAAAGACGCGACTACCAGGTCCATATTACCTCTGAGTAGTCGTTCTTCTCGTATCAGTTCTATGATTATCCCGGTGGTCTAGAAAACAGTTCACATCCATATTACCTCTGGATTGTTGTTCTATACCCCGGCAAAGATCAAGCCTACCACGTCCATATTACCTCTGGCCAGGCAAATATATTATGAAGATTCCCTCTTTATTCTGAAGACAAAAGCAAAGGGAACAAAAAAGCTTCTACATATAAAAACATGTGGCTACAAAGACCTATTACAGACTCTTCATAGTTAAATACACAGAAGCCAAAAAAGAGAGAGTTGAAATTGCGGTACAAGCTCTCAATAGCGTGGGCGAGGCGGTGACAGGGCCAATAACTTCCTAGTCAAAAGGAAGCCATCGCCCGAAGCTGCTACTAGCCTGAGCCGGGGATGAAGACCACCACAGGACTCCCCTATATCCCCAGCTGGCCGGAGAGAGCAACCACAGCAGCATGCCTTGCCATTCCTTGGTCGGCATGGTAACCAATGCGAATTCAGAAAGCAAGGGTTTGAAACACCATTGACACCCACGACATCCAGGACGGGGGACGTCTCGAGATCCAGTAGTAGTTCTACTACAGCTTCTTTGGATGAAAAGATTTACCACCGACAGCCGCCTCAAGCAAACTCCAGGGTCGCCAAGAGCCCAGCATCGGGCAAGCAAGGCCATTATTGAAGCAGCTGAGTTTTCTCTTGAAGGGGATAGCCTTTTATATAGGCTATTCGCGTGGTCCAAGCACGAGCCAGACATCGGTCAGAAGAAAGCTTACAAGTTAAGCTAAAGCTCCACTCCATGTCAGATGACAGTACTGCGAGTGACCGAAGGAATGTGACTCTGAACCTTTTCTGCTAAAGAGATTCATGATCTCTGCAGAGATGCAAGAGGCTCCAATATCAAGAAGCCATCAGGAGCCCATGCTCTGAAAAGATAACTCAGGACAATTAATGCTAAGAGCTAGGTGTGACACCAGCCATCACCCAGCTCATACAGTCCTGACACGTGTTTATTCTTCCGTTTAAAGTATCCCGAGCTTGACTCAAGTTTGGGACACTTTGAAGGGGGTCTTATAGAAGCATGAAAAATCTCAGCTACATCCCTTCACCAAAGCGCAAAAGATGCAAAAAACTTAGGCTCAGTGCTAAAAAGACAAAACAGATGATATAGAGAGGTCCCTTTATTGTCATGTCTACCAAAGTCTAGTAGAGACACATCAGGACTATACATAAGGGACAAATTATGTTCTTCTACAAAAGATCTAGTACAGATTCGATAGAGCCTAGAGGGATCTACAAGGGATGCAGTCTTCGTCGAAGCGCAGCCTTCCTTCTTTTCGACACGCACGTTGGAAGATTGATCTCTATCGAAGCATGTTCTAACTTTCTTGTGAGTGTAGCCTCTCAGAAGCATATCAGTTACTCAGTACTTTGCTTCAGAAGCCAAATCCTTCAAGTCAGAGGCACAGCTACTTGTCTACGCCAACCTCAGAAACAAGATGGTGGTAGGCCCCCCTCCCCTTCTTTTACTTCAGAAGCCAGTGTCTTCGCTCTAGAGATGCAGCTACCTGCCTGCGCCAATCTCAGACGCGCAAGGGTGTCATACCCTTCCCTTCGCAGCCAACGCCTTCACTGTTCAGAGGAGCATCTACTTACCTTCGTCTGCATGAGGCGCATGATGGTGATATTCTCACAACATTTTTATTCCCACAGCACAATCATCTGCTCCAGATCAGAAGCTTAAGTCACTCCTCTACAAGAGACTTGGGAACTCCTATCGCTACCAATGCAGGTCAGCCTGTCGCTCCAAAAGCACAGTAACCTTGCCAACCTGAAGCACAAGCCTACTTGTTGCCTACAACACAGTGACTCTGGTAACCCAAAATACAGCTTCATAAGTTGCTCTACATATATAGAAGTCTCATCGTCATTCGAAGCCAAGTTCACTCGTCGCCTGAAAGCACAGAGGTTCCGATAAACCCTTGGATCAATTTTCCCATTTTAGTATAAATTATTAAATGCTTAATTATTTAAGTTTAGTTAGATATAGATGAGAAGTAGGGATTTTGTAAACACTTTCTACTCAGGGGCTTAAATGCAAACTTGCCTTTCAAATTCAAAGGAGTTGCTTTGGCCTTTTATTAAACCCCTGTAATCAAATAGGCTATAATCCAAATTCAATTCTTTGTTCTGCATGACCTTCTGATAAAACCACAGAAACTCAAATCAAATCATTCCACTTATCTTTCACCTTATATAAATAGAGAGAGAGAAATCAACAAATCCCTTTCTCACCTGCGAACCCTAATATTTCCTACGCTACTTTGTTCGAGAAGGACTGCTGTTGAGAGGGTACGACAAGAACAGGGCATTCAGTGTCTCGAGATAGGTAACCCCTTTCTCCTTGTCTACCATACATATTAATTCCTTAAACGTAGTTAGCCGATCTTGTTTCAAAAAAGATAAGGTGTTTGTAACAATTTCTATGAGATACTAATGGAAAATGTACTTGGCCCGGGATTTAGGCAAATAGAGATGTGGTTCATTTGTAGGTATACGCAGATAATGATTCATTGCATATATATAGATTATGTATCCGGGATATAGGTGTTAACGTATCACAATATATTTCAATCATGCATTAAACTGCTAATCAGAAGAATTGGTTGCATTAATAATAGTTGAGGGCAGGGTAGGTTCACGTATGGTAGACTCATGTGATACGTTCATGTATCCGTTAGCACGGTATACATACATGAATCCATTCATAAATGATACATGTTAACGTATCGGTTAGCACGTACTTTAGGGAGCCACCCAACTGGAATTTCAGTAGGTGAAGCTTTGTACCATTGGAGACCGTAGGTAGAGCATCATGTGGGGTTTTGTCCATCCTGATTTGAGTATCGAGAATCAGCAAATGCTTAGGAAGTCTGTCCTTGCGGATACAGATATCTGTATTTGGACTGTGCAATACGGGGTAATAATACTGGTTTAACTGGGTGATCACTTAGATGTGCTTGATTTACTATTGATAAAAACTTTCATCTTATGACCAGCAAACAATGTTGTACTATATTGGGACTTGTATATTAATTTAGAAGCAATTATTATCTTCTTCTCTATTAGCAGGTGTCATATGCCATGCTATATTATACATTTTGTTACTTTAGCAATATTTTTTTAACTACTGGCAGTTTTAATTTCTCTTCCATTCGACCCCTTAAAGACCATATTTGCTGTTATGTTGGCAAAAACCAAATCTGTATCAAATAGTAGATACCTAGGATGTCAATTTTACCCTGCTTTTATGTAAGCCCCCAAAATCTTATTATTTGCTATTGTGTGAATCTCCATATGTTTCATGACGAGGCATATCACCTGCAGCCAAGTGTCGAAACATCATAGGGAGGATAAGGACAAGGATACATCCATGTATCTGAACATTTTGATTCCGGACCATGTGCCTAATAATACATTGAATAGGTAGTCATATCAATGCCCAGGTAAAACATAAATGAGGAAATCTCCGAAGAGTCAACTGTTCAGCCTCTGTTTGTGGGTGCCAAGTACAGTGTATCAGAGACACCAATATGGTATCAGACCAGATCTGAGATTAACAGTAGGATACCTTGGGTTGATATCAGATGAGGATATGATGGTCCTTGGGATCGATCTGCTCCTATTCTAGGTATTCATTACATTTCCTATTTGTCTGTTGTAGGCTAGTGTTGATCAACAGAAGGTAGACTTGGTAACGATAGGGATACATAAAGGTGGGCCAGTCGAGTAATATAGCACAGTCCCATGTGGATCACTTATAGTCGAATATAGATGGTGACTATATACAAGTATACAGGAAAAGAGACTGTATGTGGGAATTGGTATCTCAACTATGAGATAAAATGAGGGTAGGCAACTAATACTTGGGTGAGTATCAGAGACATTAATAACAGTGGCATAAAATAAAAAGGGCAGTCCAATACAACCACTGTAAGGTTTGGGTAAGTATTATATATTTAATTGAAGGCAACATGTTTATATGTAACACTATTAAGTCAGTAGTGACAACTTGAGTCTCTCCATGTAAGCAAGTGGGCTAATAGGTAGTTCCTAACAAACACATTTAAGTGTAGATAATGAACCTAGAAGCCTAATCACCAAATAGATAGGCTCAGTTGTACCTTCAAATTGTTTATTGATTCTATTAATCTATAAATAGGTTCTTTGGACTTTGACTAAGACTTGACTGTGCCAACAGCTCAGGACCACGTGCAAGTATACCTTGCCTTTCTTTACAGCTTTATTTACATGCTTATCTTCTTTCATTATCTAGTTGATTTTGATTTGATTGCTGACATGTGCTTCTTCATTATTATATAGTCCTTGTTCACAGTTAGCCTTGTAGCCATATCGGACATATTTTTATTTGTACTTGATTGAGTTGTATCATAGGATGACTGCATTATTAACTGAACTGCTATTTCCTGGTTTCGATTCTTGTAACCTGCGAGTCCACACACGGGGCAAGGGTTGACCGTTTGCAACTGCGAGTCTACACTCGGGACGAGGGTGAATTGTCTTGAACTGACCTGCGAGTCCACACTCGGGGCGAGGGTTAGTGATTAGTTTCAAACCTGTGAGTCCACACTCGGGGCGAGGGTTTGTTACCCGTTGATCTCTTGTTTACATGTTTCTTCCAACAGTTCATTTATGCATAGTTATTCATATATTCATGTATCAAGTTTGCTTAGTCTTTTTCCTTTATATCCTGTTTTCTTTTAATACATGATAAACTGTTAGAAAGGCTTGTATATTATGTATCTTGCTAGTTTGAGCCAGGTGCACACGAACGGGTTTGAGCCAGCTTCAGGCTACGGTACTACTGCAGTGAAGATGAATTTGATGTTTAGCCTAGTTTGACTCAGTTTATTTTATTTCATGTCTTTAGTTTATTTTTGTCTATTAGTAGTGGTTTTTTTATCCACTGGACGTGACTTGGATTCTTGAAAACTTGGAAACATTTTAGTTCATTTTATATTATTATCCAGTTCATTGATATTCATTGAACTTAGTTGTATCCTTTACTATTCCGTAGATGAGATCTAGACTAATATGTTAGTTTTATAGATTCTGTGACTTATATATATTAGACATCATTTTACCGCCGATACTGCGATGTAGGCTGGACTTGGACACGCCTCGTATCCGAAAAGCGGGTGCGGGTCGTGATAAGTTTTTTTGGTGGCCCATGCAGGTCTACGATTAGTCACTTCAATTACGTCACTGTACCGATGTGAGCCTGCAAATAGGATTAGACTCTTAGGATCTCATCACATGTCTTAACTTATTATTGATTTCTATCCTTGATTTTTATTGAATCCTTGACTTGCATCCTGCTTGAAATTCTTCTGCGGCTGAATGTTTACTTTTATTATAGTAAATGGATTCTCAAGACAGGAACAACGCTTCCCTGAACACCCTACCGACTGCAGGAGGATTCTTTACTAACATGACCATACCGACGCAGGAAGGCCAACTTACTCATATGGGCAATCCGCCACAGCCGTAATTCTCGAGATTTCGCAGAGACGACATCCCACCACTCTCATAGTTTCTTCCGCAGACTCCACCACCAATACCCGTTCTGCCCCCAGCATCTGTCCCACCACCATCACAAGCTCAGCATCCAGCATGTGTTCCATATCTAGTACCAGCCATACACCCGGCACCGATGATGTACCCAGCTCCTACGATATATAAAACACCTGTTCTGTCCTTGCCACCTGCATTGGACATTGTTACTCTCCTCGAAATCTTCCAGTAGCTCGTCGCTTCCCAGACGGCGTAGGCCGACACCTTTCACGATACCTTGAGAGAAGCTCTCCAAACTAGAGATGCTCCACGCCCATGCCCTGGAACTTCCAAGAATTTCATGGACCTTCGGCCTAGGGAATTCAAGGGGACGGAAGGGATTCTTTACGCGGATGAGTGGTTAGAGAACGTAGATCGAATTCTTTGGATGACTCGAGTTCCTGAAGCCCTGAAGATCGAGTTAGCTAACATGCAGCTTTACGACATCGCCCACACATGGTATAGAGATGAGCCCCGATTTACTGCACCAGATGTGACTTGGGAAGAGTTCAAGGAGCTGTTCAAGAAAAAGTTCTATCCCGATGCAGCCCTAGAGGAGTTGGAAAGCGAGTTTGAGAGCCTAGAGCAGGGAAACCTCACCTTCGACGAATACACCGTAGAGTTTTTTCATATCAGCCGCTTCGCAGACGCCATGACCCCTGAAGCCAAAGCCAAGAAGTTCAAGAAAGGGTTATCACATGAAATTCACCTAGCGATCACCACCAGTCAAGCCACAACCTATGGAAGGATCTTGAAGGCTGCACAGGTGTGGATACAAAAGAAGAAAAAGAATAAACACTGTCTTTTCTTATTGGTGCAAGGCACCACAAATCGAGTACGCTTGAGAGATCCTGCGCTGAGGATCCCCGAGTACAAAAAGAATTCTGGGGAATGTGACGATCGAGATCGAGCGGCAGTTGCTCCTTTACTCCGTTGACACTCCGATTACAAAAGTGGAAGAAAACCTAAGAAAGTTGTAACTCTCGGCTCACTGGCAAGAAGGGAAACAATTTGGCTTTTGAAATGCTCTCCATTCTGTCCATCTTTGTAGAGGGGGATGCCCTCTATTTATAGTCGTTTTGGCACTAAAAATGACTGTTATGCGCCCACAGGTAGAAAATGCACTAATTTCACTGTAGGCGCATAACACTCCTTTGGGCGCATAGGGTGTAGGCACATGGCTACTAGATGATCATGGGTAGATCATTGGGTTGATGTGGAGCTGAAGTAGCTGCATGCTTCGGTACACGATTGCTCGTGGAGACTGACGTGGTCATATGCTTCGGTGTACGATTGATCGTAGAGTTTGATTGAGTCGTAGGGATCTGCTATCTTGGGCGCATAGAGCGGGAGTGAGTTTATGCACCCATACTTGGGTGCATGTTTAATCTGCACAAAAACAATATGGGCGCATAGACCCTCTTTGATCATGTGGGTGCATATCTTCTCATTTATCATGTGGACGAATAGCCCCCTTTTCGTTGTGTGGGCGCATAGCTTCTTTTGTCTTCTTCATGTGGAATACATAATCTTGTATTTTTCATGCTTCTACAAGACCCCTTTCAAAGTTTTTGAGACTCGAATGAGTGTCAGAATACTTTGAAAGAGGCATGGGCAAAACTGTCTCCACCAGTTTCATGGGCGCATGATAGAAATGACCCCTTTGGGCGCACGGGTGTCTGTCAAGCTGTCAAAATGTGGCTGTTGAGATCTTCCTTGGAAATTTGAAGCGGTAGGCTCGTTTTGGAACAAAATTTGAAAAGGTCCGTTCTCTATGCGTTGTCTGCATCAGCAGATAGCAAACGCATAATCTGCAAAAGATTGTCTCTGCGCAGGTGCATAGAACGTGTGGACGCATAGACCATGTGGGCACATAGTCATGTGGGCACATAGCTCTCCATTCATGCCTATAAATAGGCCTTGAAGAGAGAAAAGCTCATTCTCTCTTATTTTTCCTCAAAATTTTCAAAGAGTTTTTCCTTTACTCTCTTTCGAGCAATCACGTCTCCCAAGGCTGCTTCGACTCCCAAGAAGTCTGCGAAGGACAAGAAGGCTGCAGCAGCTAGTTCTCCTTCTTTTTTGGTCTCGATGAGGGTGGACATACTAACAGTGTCCCCTGCTCTTCCTCAACCGATGGATGAATACGGGTCTTCTTCAGTTGTAAGGTTTGAGCAAAGGGACGATCAGGGCGAAGGCCTAAACCATGATAGCGATCAGAAAGCCAGTCCCTCTTATGACATTTCTTTGGGGGATATGTCTGTGATATGAGCTATGATGAAAGACTTGGATGAAAATTAAGTCCAATCAGCTCACCCTCCTATGGGTATGTCATTATTGCACTTTTTTCGGATGAGATTTTCCGACTTCAATTTTGCGTACAACTTGTGAGGCTGACTTCCATCGTATATTCTCTTGTAGATAAGGAAAAAGAACAAAGCACAGAGGTTGCTCCAGATACCAGGGCTAGACATGAAGCTGCCCTTGGTTCTTCTAGTAAACCGGCGTCGGTTACTAAAGAAGTTCTTGATCGGCCTGTTGAGGCAGCCATTATCAAATCTGCTTCGGGTTTAGTTGGGATCGTAGAAGGCGAGCAGCCTGATGCTGCTTTGGCAGATTTTGATATTGAGCGACCTGGGTCTGCTCTTATTTCCCCGGTTCCAGTTGATGCTGAACCGGCAGGAGGTATGAACTTACAACGCCTTCTTTAAGTATGTTTTTTGTTACTGATATGTGTATTACTTTATTTGTCAGGTTCAGCTTCCTCCCAAGTAGCTCTTCCTGGGATGGAAGATCCTTATCAAGCTTCATCTCCAACGACCTCTTCTGAAGATGATGAGATGGCTCAGGAAGTCATAAGAGCTTTCTACTCCATTTTAAAAGTAAAGCTTCCTGGAGTTTTGAACTGAAATACCGCCTTTAGGCCTGTGAAGGCTGTCGCTTAATGCCAGGTGATAGCTCTTGAAAGCATTACTGGGTATGAAGAGCGAGCTAATACTTTAAGGAAGGTCATGGCTGACCTGGAAAATCAAGTGGCCAAACTCTGAGAGGTCAGTCAGCGAAGCCTAACATCATCATTTCTTGAGGAGGACGTGGCTCTGATTGCGGCTCTTAAGGAGGAGAAAGCTACTTTCCAGGCGAGAAAGGAGGCTCTGGCTAAAGAGACCAGCGAGATGGCTGATCGTATTAACAGTTTGATGTTGCCGGTAGGGCTCGTATTGCCTCGAAGAATAAGCTGGCCATCCAGATCGCTGAAAAGTACAACCATATTGCGCAGCTTCGCGAAGAGATTGCTCAGTTCGAGTCTGACTTACGAACAGTTGCATCTGAGCAGGAAGACTACGTGGTTCAGGCTGCTGCGACTGCAACAACATTAGACCAATTGAAGGCTCAACTGGTGAAGTTGGAAGAGGAGCATATAAAACTGATTCCTTTTAAGGATGAAGCTGCTCGGTAGGAAGAAGTACGTCATCGTGCCACCGTCAAATCTTAAGAAATCAATTCTCTGAGGGATAACATCAATCGATTATGTATCCCTTAAGTTTTTTGTTTGTAACTGGTTTTTTTAGCCGTCAAGACTCTTGTATCTTTTTTTTTTCTCCGTCTTCTGATAGACGTTTTTAATAAAGAATCGTTTGATTTTCAAAACTCATGAATGAAGCTTGTGAAATATCAGAACTAGAGGTGATGTGGACGTAGTAAGGATATTTCTGGTGGGCATTCCGCTGGAGAATTTGACATGGACTTATTATCCGTTTTATATTCAATGTTCTTGAATATAGATAATAAGTTGAAAGAAGCTGCTAATAGAGGTAATATGGACGTAGCAGAGGATGTTCTATATCTGACCAGAGGTAATATGGACGTAGAAGGATATATAACATTAGGTAGGAGTGGATAATTCAGAGGTAATATGGACATGATTATCCTTGATGAATGCTTTGCTCAGAGGTTATATTGACATGGCAAAACAATTCTTAATTATTCCACTGGGAAAATAATTATCGAAAAATAATTCAGAGGTAATATAGACATGACTTATTTTCGTCAGACCATGTTTGGGCAGAGTCCAAAATAGAAATAATTCCACTGGAGAATCTTTTTAGATGACCTATTATCCATGGCGTATTCAAGACTCTTGAAATATGGATAATAGTTAAATGATGATTTTTTTGAATCACATAAATATTGTACTGTACATTTACATGACTGAAACAGGGTATATGTGAATATTGTTCATGAAGGTTACACATAATATTTCTCCAGGAACTTTCCGTTGATCGGCATCGTGAACAAGTCACCATCAGGCTTGGTTAGTCGATACGTACCGTTAGAATACACTGATTCTATAATGAAAGGACCTTTCCATTTAGGCTAGAATTTTCCTTTTGTCTTATGCATCATGACCATTGGTCTTCTCACTACTAATACCAGATCACCAACTTGAAAGATTTTTTCCTTCACCTTTTTATTAAAGGCGCTGAAAAGGTGTGCTTGGTATAGCTCAATACGCTGTTGAGCTAATAAGCATTTTTCGTCTAGCACTTCCAGCTCTTGTAGTCGCATACGGTAAATTTCTTCGGCAGTCAACTCACTAGCTAAGGCTACTCGAAGAGAGAGAATCTAGATTTCTAGGGGAAGAACTGCTTCGCTCCCATAAACCAGAGAGAATGGCGTACTGCCTGTTGGAGTTCGGACCGTTGTACGGTAGACCCAGAGACATTCACCGAGCTTCTCATTCCAATCGTGCTTGTTTGAAGACACGAACTTCTTGAGAAGTTTAATGAGTCTTATTGAAGGCTTCTGCTAACCCATTAGCCGCTGGATTGTAAGCAGTAGAGGCTACATTTTGGATTCGATTCTTATCGCAGAACCGATAAAATATATGGCTCGCAAATTATGGACCATTATCATGGATGATCCTGCGAGGTAGGCCGAAGCGATAGATAACGTGATGTTTGATGAAACTGATCACGTTCAACGTCTTTACTTTGATGAGCAGTATGGCTTCTGCCCATTTGGAGAAGTAATCGGTTATAGCTAGGATGAACCGATATTCTCTGGAGGATGGTGGACTGATTGGGCCTATGACATCCATACCCCAGGCTTCAAAAGGCCAAGATGTCGCTGTTGGGTATTAAAACTCCGAAGGTTGATGAATGAAGTCGGCGTGGAACTGACAAGCCCTACACTTTGAATATTCAACAACATCTGCTATCATCATCGGCCAATAATAACCCATTCCTCTAAGGCAATCTTGTAATTTGGGGCATGGTTGATGTGCACCATAAATTCTGTCGTGAGCCTCACGGAGTGTATGTTTGGCTTCTGTGTCTGATAAACATCGTAACAGTGTCCCGTCGTAAGAGCGTCGGTACAACATTTTGGTGCCGTATCATAGTAAAATCTGAGGGATCGCCTTTGGACAGACACTGCTTCCTTTGGGCCCTCAGGGAGGATCCCGTAGATGGCGTAGTCTATGAAAGGAAATCTCCAGTCTTTAACGTTGACGTTTGTTTCTGTTGCGTAACTGTGATAAATATCCAAGGTATCTTTCACACAGAATAGCTCTCGACCAGACACTGTGATTGAATGCTGAGTATTGGTAGGGATGGTCAAGGAAGCATCAAGACCGGCTAAAGCATCTACTTCTATATTCTGTAATCGAGGCACATGCTCGATGAAGAATCCAGCGAAAGTAAAAGCCAATTCGATTGTCGCTTTGTGATATGGGATGAGGTCTTCATGACGAACTTTATAATCCCCTCGGACCTGACTAACTATTAGCTTAGAATTGCCGTAAGCTTCTAGATAGTCAACTCCCAATTATTTTGCCAGTTGAAGGCCGATCAGTAGGGCATTATATTTAGACACATTGTTAGTACAGGGTTCCACGAGAGAATATGCACGGTGTATAACCAGATGGTCAGGTGACACAAGCACGATGCCTACTTCGGCCACGATATTCCTTTTAGGTCCTATTCTTGATGCACCGTCAAAGAACGTTCGCCAAATGGGATTTCCTTAGTTGCGATGTTAGACTCCACTACTTCATCCGGGATTTTATCATAGAGTTTGGAAGATTCTGGCACCGGATGAGCTGCTAGAAAATCAGCTAACGCTTGGCCTTTTACTGCCTTCTGAGGGACGAACAACATATCGTATGGAGTCAACAATATTGCCCATGTAGCTAAACGAGAATTAAGAGAACCCGATTTAGCCATGAGTATTCTGAGAGGATTGACTTTAGGTATGATGTGGATAGTCTGCCCAGACATATAGTGGCATGTCTTGTGGATAGCAAATACCAGTACGAGACATTCCTTCTCAACATGTGTGTATCTGTGCTCGGCACCCACCATCGTACGGCTGAGGTAGTAGATTGCCTGTTCATGGCTACCTTCATTCTTCTGAGCTAATAGGGCACCAAAGGAATGGTCCATAGCACGGACATATAATAAGAAGGGCTTGCCCATTATTGGAGCCACCAATATGGGAGGCTTGTGAGATACTTCTTGATGTCGTCAAATGCGCGTTGACGTTGTTCAGTCCAGACGAAAGGTACTCATTTCTTTATGAGCTGAGTAAACGGTTAACACCTTCCAGAAAGATTTGAAATGAATCATCTGATGTAGGCTAGCCTTCCTTGAAGTCCGCGTAGCTTTTTGAGATTTCTCGGGGGATGCATATCGAGGATAGCTTTCATATTCTCTGGGTCAAGATGTATACCCTTTGAAGTGATAAAAAAACTAAGGAACTTGCCGCTGGAGACTCCCAGAAAAGACTTACTTGGATTTATCTTGAGTTGGTGTGCACGTATTAGTTCGAACACCGTTTACAACTCTTGGAGGTGGTTGCCCTTGAGACGACTTTTAACAGCGATATCATCTACGTAGAATTCCACAATTTTGCGTAAATGATCGTAAAAAATTATGTTCATAGCTCGCTGGTATATCGCCCCTGTATTTTTCAATCCGAAGGGCATCACCGTATACCGGTATACCCCCAACGGTGTTCGAAAAGATGTGTGTTTCTCATTATCGGGGAACATCTTGATCTGGTTGTAGCCTGAAAACCCATCCATGAAGGATATCCGCTCGAAGTCGCAAGTATTGTCTATTATTATATCGGTGATCGGTAGAAGGAACTCATCTTTCGGGCATGCAGAGTTCAAATTGCGGTAATCGATACAGACTCGAACTTTACCATTCTTTTTCATAACTTGCACAATATTAGCGACCCAGTCAGGTTGTTGTTCTTCGCGAATGAACCCACTTGAAATAAGCTTCTTGACTTCACTCTCGATGGCCTCCATAATATCTGGTCGGAATCGTCGTTGCTGCTGCTACACTGGCTTAGCTTTGGACGAGATATTTAGGCAGTGCATAGCAACTTTAGGGTCCAAGCCTGACATGTCTTCATAGCTCCTTGCAAAGACGTCAATGTATTCTCTTATAAGCTGCATAAGAGATTGTCGTTCTTTGCCAGAAAAACTTTTACTGGTGAAGATTGGTTTAAGAGATGATTCATCTCCTAAATTAACTTGGACGACTTTGTCTTCAGCAGGTGGTTCATATTGTTCGAAACATAACTCTCACCTAGTATCCATCTTTTAAACTTATTGTTCAAGCTCGATCGATTGGACATCATCTACAATTTGGTCAACTGACACCATGTTGACGGACAAAGTTGCTTTGAACATGTCTTCAATGCTGGAGTCTGAATCCCAGAAGTAGGAATTAGAAGAATGAGAACAACGTTCCGCTTCGACATCTGATCCTTCAGGAGTTGTTGGAGGAACGTAATCCAAACCAACACCATTTTGTTGATAATAGTTCTCGGGTTTGCTAGGAGGAACAAAGTGACGTATTGGCAATCGTCGTCCCTGACCGTCGTTTAGCCCCTGGTCGCTTTTTATCCCATGTTCTGGATGATATTCTTGGCCTGCCAACTATATCGGTAAAGTTGCATTTTCCCATAATCATAGTCAGCTTCAGTATTGTGATTGGTAGAAGTAGAGTCCAAAACGTACTTTCTTTCACT
Organism: Iris pallida; assembly: GCA_029216955.1. Taxonomy (NCBI): domain Eukaryota; kingdom Viridiplantae; phylum Streptophyta; class Magnoliopsida; order Asparagales; family Iridaceae; genus Iris; species Iris pallida. The sequence goes on from JANAVB010009399.1 coordinate 7,885,149, forward strand.
AATTATTCTACCGAAGATGATCAATTCTTTACCCTTCTTTCTAGCTAGAACGATGAAGTAGTGGATATCTTCTGGCCAGACTTTTTCTCGCAGATGAGGTGTCGTGACCGACATGCAGAGATGTGGTCCTATATCGTGCTCTAGGGCGTATATCGTATCTATGTACTGGTTTACAGATTGGTAGACATCGGAGTAATTCAAAGATACTTTACTTAGAAATTATGCAAGTTCTTCTTCAGGGATAACATCATCCACTGAAGGTACATTATTTTAAGTATTGATATACTCATTGAGGGGATCATTGTCTGGAACATGAGCCATAGACTTGGCCAAGTTTGCCACTTAGGGTAACACTTCAGGATTGGAAGGACGAACTTTAGCAGGTTCTACCAGAGGTGTTTTGCAGAGATTGATAGTTAATGGTTTGACCTTATCAGGATTCTTCTTTTTAACCCAGATTGTGAGAGGCTTTGGAGTACTTTTTGGAGTAGTACATCCTTTAACTCGGATAATCAGGGGACCATCATTGGCGGATGAACTCACTTCAGCTTCATCGTCAGCAAACTCCATCTTCAAGATGCCATCGCCGTTGACGTACTTGAAGTACTGGTGAAGGGTAGAAGGAATGATCATATTCTCGTGTATCTATGGATGTCCTAACAAAACGTTGTAGGACACGTTGGCATCGATTACATAGCAAAAAACCTCCATTCGGAGATCACCAATCTGGCACTTGAGACGAATCTTGCCCAGTGGGTGGCTTCTCCCAGCATTAAAAGCCATGATAGTTGTATTAGTTGTAGATAGCTTGTGCAGAGGGATCCCTAGAATTTGGAGTAATCTTCTTGGAATGATGCTGAGGGAGGAACTTGGATCGATATGCATCCGATCCACCTTAATGGCCCCGATATACCCTGTATAGTACAAAGGTCTATTATGACGATTATTTTTGAGTTGTATGTCCTCCTGTGAAAACGTGATGTTGGGCACCACTTCCATAGTGCTATGACAGTAAGGACTAGAGACGGGATCTTCAGCGGGGGCTTTGACTTCAACGAGATAAGAGTCGGCATGTAGTAATGCCACACTTAAAGCCTTCCGCGTCTCTTTAAAGAGTCGCAATAGATCGAACAAAGACAACCTGGCAGGTGTATTGGCCAGCTGTGCCAGTATGTCAACGTTGTAAGGCCGATCCATGCCTTCGGAAGTTGGTGCCTTGAGAGACTTATCAAATCGTGTCTCCTTCTGCTTAGCTTTGTCGGTAGTTGAGGGCTTAGATGGAACAGCTTCTGAACTTGTTGGGGGCAGCAGGAGCTTGAGAATGTATTGTATCTTCTTGTGCGGGGTCATAAGTCCGTAGGTAAGCCTTTCCAGATCGCGTCTCACCAGATAAAACTTCGTAAATGGGAGAAGACACCATATGGCATGATTTGTATTTCTTGTCCCTTTTTACTTTGGAAGATACCACCCACTGCGTTATTTCTTTCACAAGGTCTGGATGGACCCACTTGATCTCACCACGTTCTGTCGTGAGTAGCACCAAGGTTGAGTTACGAGCTGACGATAGGTTGACGACTTCTATTATTACCTTGGGGATTTGGACTACGCTGTCTGGGACTTCTGTGGGAGGAAAGTTACTAAATTGAAGAGAGATCATGTTAGATGATACGACCTTGTCTTTAGCTTCGAGGTTGATCACTTGGCTATCGATAAGCTGTTGTATCTTCTTTTTCAGGATGATGCAATCCTTGGTAGAGTGGTGCACGTACTGACGATAAACACAGTACTTGGGATCGTTGAGTTGGTTCGCCTCCGCAGGACGTCGTGGTGGAGGCAATGTCAGTTTATTACTCTTCATCAATGTATGAAAATGGTAATAACATCATCTTCGTCAAAGGTGAAAGTCTCCTTAGGTTTGTCAGGAGCGCCCTGAGAATTGGAAGCTCCCTTGAAAGTGTCGACCTTCAAGACTTCTTTTCCTTTACCCCCACGGACAGGGATAGTTTGAGGGTGCTTGTCTTTGTCTTCAGATTTGGGTGTCTTTAACCATAGTAATTCCAGATTAGGGACGTCATTTTTAGCAGCATCAGCGGCCCCAATGAAAGCATGCCATGTATCATACTTATGTATACCCAGACAGAACTTCAGTGTATGAAGGAAGTTATGTCGACAGGTATCTATAAGTTCTGAGTCTGGTATACCGGAGGCTTCTTCAATGCTAGTCGCCTGAAGCGTTCGATGAAAGCAATAACTGACCCAGTCCTCCTTTTCTTGGTCTCGATGAGGGTGGACATACTAACATGTATGCCACTCTCGTAAAACCTGTTGAGGAATAACCTCTCCAAATCTTTAAAGGAATTAATACAACCGTCAGGCAGATTGCAGAACCATTCAAAAGCTACCCCTTGCGAGGTGTTAATAAATAGCTTTGATAAGAACGGATCGTCCCTGGGTATGTGTAGAGTCTGCATATTGAAGTATGTCATGTGTTGGCGAGGAGAAGTCATCACGTCAAATGAATTTAGCGTCAGTGGCTTATAGTTTGGAGGGTAAGTAGCATTCTCCCATTCAGGAGGATATGGTTGAGATATTTCCATCTTCTGAAGCTCGTCTTTGTGTGAGATGGTATCGAGATGGGCAACAAGAGAATCAATTGCATCCGGCTGATTGAGCATATATTAAAAAATGGCTGATGTACGATTGTCAGGCATCGTTGGTGAAGGACCACCCCCAGCATTTACAAGATTTGGAGGAGGCACAACGGAATGATACTCCTTCTGTAGTGAAGTAGGGTTGTTGCTATGAGCCAGACAAACGTGTGCTGAGACGTTTGGTTGAGGTAGGGGAACAGCCCCAGCAGTTTGGACTGCCATGATACTGGTAAGCATGTCAGTGATCTTGGCAAATGCTGTTTCAAGACTCTCTAGCCGCTTGTTGGTCTGATCACTGGCTTCTTCAGGTCTCTCTCCACCCGCCATGTATGTAGATAACTGGTGCTGATACTGTCTGTCTCTGAGTTGAAAAGTCCTTCATCTTCAGGTAAGGGAGGTAGGTAATCACCGCCAGACTCGAAGAGAGCATCATCATCTGGAAGGCTACCGCCGGGGTGAAGGTCATTTGCTTCAGATTCTGAGGGAATACTACCCCAGCTGAAGGATCATCACCTCCAGCTTGGGAGTCCTCGTAATCTATACGAAATCTTGTCCTTGATCGAGTACCCATATAGACTCCTTCAGATGTAACATCTCGCTGGCTATCTGTTGGCAGACTTCTTCTTCTTCTGTTCGCAGAACTGAGAGAAAAAGTTGGGTTCGTGGTCCACCTTCTTTGATTGGGGCTTCCGTAAGGAGGACCCCATAAAGCCATGTTGGATGAAACACATAGCGGCTTTTCATCATCAAAGCGATGCAGTTGTCGAATCACGGACTGCCTCTGAGGCACTCTCGTTGCCTTGGAACAGCAACAGTTAATGACAATATTGGTGCACAGATGTACGCCATGAATTGATGTATCCACCCTCGCTTTACGTTTATGATTTATGATGTCGCATAAATCAGCGAAAGGGAGTTTTGCCATAAAACTCATGTCACATGTATCGTCAAGCTTTGTATATGGATTTATAAGGGGAGTTGGCACATTCGAACTTAGTTTACGTGCAGGGGCAATCCCCGCACCTAAGTTATGTAATGACCTTGAACACAGCCCCGTGCTATACGCGATGGGGTCTATCTTTTTGCTGTGGAAGTATAGCCTTGGGCGCATGCTTCCCCGAAGTCCTGGCAGCATGCCTGGCCCTCCTGGATGTGGGCGCATAGAATGGGTCATCAGAGCCTGGGCGCATAGCCTTGGGCGCATAGCCTATCGAAGACAGAAGTCCACTAGTTAGAGTTATGCGCCCACATACTGCCTTGGGCGCATGACTCTGGGCGCATGCTTTGGAAAGCAGCGCTGTTTTCTTCCAGTTTTGCCTTCTTCGTTTGTGAGCCTCGCTGGGTTTGTCCAGAGCGTTGAACGCTTTGATTCTTGGCATCATAGTATTTTCCTTTGCCAAGTTTCGAGTGTTGAATACTCTGTTGTTGGTTGCACAAGAGGGAAGCCGCTGGGCTAGTAGAGCCCGGAGTGGTATGTGCCTTGTTCGTGTCAAGAGCCTTTGTGACAGAGCTATGCGCCCACAGAGAAGCTCCATGCGCCCACGTGGAAGGCCAATACACCCACGTGACAGAGTTCTTCGGTTGCATATCTTCTATGACACTGACAGCATATGCACCACGAGCCTTCGGAAGCCAAGTCTTGCGAGACTTGTTTAGCTTCGCTAATTTTGAGGGAGTAGAGCCGTCTATCGAGAGCATCTCTTCGAACGCCTGCTGACTGAATTTTATGATCAACATCTTCTGAGTGCTTCCCACTTTATCGGTATCGGATTGCGTCACCACCTTCTCGTTAGAGAAAAAGGTACTCCCTAGCAGAGTCGCCATTTTTGTGGACACACACAAAAAAGAAGAAGAAAAGCTGTCTTTTCTTATTGGCGCAAGACACCACAAATCGAGTACGCCTGAGAGATCCTACGCTGGAGGTCCCCGAGTACAAAAAGAATTCTAGGGAATGGGACGATGGAGATCGAGCGACAGTTGCTCCTTTACTCGGTTGACACTCCAATTACAAAAGTGGGAGAAAACCTAAGAAAATTGCTAACTGTCGGCTCACTGGCAAGAAGGGCAGCAATTTGGCTCTTGAAAAGCTCTTCGTTCCGTCCGTCTTTGTAGAGGGGGACGCCCTCTATTTATAGTCATTTTGGCACTAAAAATGACTGTTATGCGCCCACAGGTGGAAAATACACTAATTTTACTGTAGGCGCATAACACTCCTTTGGGCGCATAGGGTGTAGGCACATGGATACTGGATGATCGTGGGTAGATCATGGGGTTGGCATGGAGTTGACGTGGCCGCTTGCTTCGGTGCACGATTGCTCGTGGAGACTGACGTGGTCGCATGCTTTGGTGCACGATTGATCGTAGAGTTTGACTGGGTCGTAGGGATCTGCTGTCTTGGACGCATAGAGCGGGAGTGAGTTTATGCGCCCATACTTGGGTGCATGTTTGATCTACAGGAAAACAATGTGGGTGCATCGACCCTCTTTGATCATGTGGGCGCATAGCTCCTCATTGATCATATGGGCGCATAGCCCCCTTTTGGTTGTGTGGGCGCAAAGCTTCTTTTGTCTTCTTCATGTGGGATACATAATCTTGTATTTTTCATGCTTCTACAACAGGCGGTAGAGAAAGATTTGAAGCGCAAACAAAAGAGAGATCGAGACGCATATGTAGGAGGCAACAGCCAATCGGGAGCGGCAAAACGTCCCAATATCCCAAAGTCCCAAAGAAGACCCCAGCGTAGCAGTATCATCAGCAGCCGCGAGCAGCCCCACATCCAGTCCAAGATGTTCCTAGCTTCCTGTATTGCACGAAGAGGGGACATGTCCAAGAAGAATATCGTAAATGGTTAGGCTTGTGTTGGACTTGTGGATCCAACTTGCACATATCTCGATTTTGTCCGAAAAGAAACGCGACTGCCCCACCACTACCAATGCCACAAGGAGCAGTTGACGGTAATTTCCAGTAATTATTATTAGTAGTAGAATTGATAGTCCTATGTTAGATTTGACTTACAAATATTTGCAATATTTTAATAACAATAGCTAGACTATTCGTTCTAGTATGTCATAGCTTTATTGAAATTTCGAGGACGAAATTTGTTTAAGGGGGGTAGATCTATAAACCCTTGGATCAATTTTTCCCATTTTAGTACAAATTATTAAATGCTTAATTATTTAAGTTTAGTTAGATATAGATGAGAAGTGGGGATTTTATAAACACATTCTACTCAGGGGCTTAAATGCAAACTGGCCTTTCAAATTCAAAGGAGCTGTTTTGGCCGTTTATTAAACCCCTGTAACCGAATAGGCTTAATCCAAATTCGATTCTTCGATTCTGCATGATCTTGTGATAAAACCACAGAAATTCAAATCAAATCTTTCCACTTATCATCAACCTTATATAAATAGAGAGAGATAAACAAATTCCTTTCTCACCTGCGAACCCTAATATTTCCTACGCCACTGAGTTCGAGAAGGACTGCTGTTGAGAGGGTGCGGCAAGAACAGGGCATTTAGTTCCTCAAGACAGGTAACCCCTTTCTCCTCGTCTACCATACATATTAATTTCTTAAACCTAGTTAGCCGATCTTATTTCAATAAAGATAAGGTGTTTGTAACAATTTCTATGAGATACTAATGGAAAATGTAGTTGGCTCGGGATTTAGGCAAATAGAGATGTGGTTCATCTGTAGGTATACGCAGATAATGATTCATTGAATATAGATATATTATGTATCCGGGATATAGGTGTTAACGTATCACAATATGTTTCGATCATGAATTAAACTGCTAATCAGAAGAATTGGTTGCATTAATAATAGTTGAGGGCAGGGTAGGTTCACGCAGGGTAGATTCATGTGATACGTTCATGTATCCGTTATCACGGGATGCATACATGAATCCATTCACACATGATACGCGTTCACGTATCAGTTAGCACGTACTTTAGGGAGCTGCCTAACTGGAATTTCAGTAGATGAAGCTTTGTACCATTGGAGACCGTAAGTAGAGCATCATGTGGGGTTTTGTCCATCCTGATTTGAGTACCAGGAATCAGCAAATGCTTAGGAAGTCTATCCTTGCGGATACATATATCTGTATTTGGACTGTGCCATATGGGGTAACAATACTGGTTTAACTGGGTGATCACTTAGATGTGCTTGATTTACTATTGATAAAAACTTTCATCTTATGACCGACAAACGGTGTGTGTGCTATATTGGGACTTGTATATAAATCTAGAAGCAATTATTATCTTCTTCTCTATTAGCAGGTGTCATATGCCATGCTATATTATACATTTTGTTACATTAGCAAATTTCTTTTTTTAACTACAGGCAGTTTTAATTTCTCTTCCATTCGACCCCTTAAAGACCATATTTGCTGTTATGTTAGAAAAAACCATATCTGTATCAAATAGTAGATACCTGGGAAGTCAATTTTACCCTATTTTTATATAAGCCCCCAAAATCTTGTTATTTGCTATTGTGTGAATCTCCATATGTAGCATGACGAGGCATATCACCTGTAACCAAGTATCGAAACATCATGGGGAGGATAAGGACAAGGATACATCCATGTATCTGAACATTCGGATACCGGACCATGTGCCTAATAATACATTGAGTAGGTAGTCATATGAATGCCTAGGTAAAACATAAATGAGGAAATCTCTGTATCCGGAGAGTCAACTGTTTAGCCTTTGTTTGGGGGTGACAAGTACAGTGTATCAGAGACAACAATATGGTATCAGGCCAGATCTGAGATTAACTGTAGGATACCTTGGGTTGATATCAGATGAGGATATGATGGTCCTCGGGATCGATCTGCTCCTATTCTAGGTATTCATTACTTTTCCTATTTGTTTGTTGTAGGCTAGTGTTGATCAACAGAAGGTAGACTTGGTAACGACATGGATACATAAAGGTGGGCCAGTCGAGTAATATAGCATAGTCCTATGTGGATCACTTATAGTTGAATATAGATGGTGACGTGTCACGCCCCAGAACCAGAATACTGGAGAGCGGGGGCAGACATAGCCAGCTACGTATATTGAAATGGAAACCATCTCGATATACGGTCACGGCTGTCTAGAAATATGAGGGTTTACTACAAGCCAACAGTCTCTTATGGTCATGAACAAGCCTAATGTCTCAATCACAGGCAAGTAAGTAAGGTCGCAAGATGTATGATCATTAAATATACAATAATAAGGCGTCCCAAATATTACATATTCAGCTGATCATGAAGCTAGTCGTACAAAATACGGGGACTAGCAAGAGTTAAGTCATACATGATCAACCCTAGGATTTGTTAATCATGTTTACAGCCCGTAGGCAGACAGTAAGTAAATGTGCATCGAGCTAACAGGTGCTCGTCGGCTAAACGCCTCAAAAGAATAACTTTACAATAGAGTGAGCGAAACAAAATAGAAAATCCACTCGTAGCCCGGGTTCCTTCTAGTCGCCACCATTGGGCTGGAAGCTTGGTAGATCCTCGGGAGCTGCTCCGAAATCTGGCCACACAAAACCAGCTAGGTCAACCCTAGAAAGAGCAAGTGCCACAAGGGGGCCACGAAATAAGAACAAAAGCCAGCAATTAGCACAAGAAAATCTAATATTAAAACTAGAATTTACGAAAACATGTCAGGATGATATATGACGAGATAACCATGGAACTATTCCGATAGCCAGGTTACAACCCGTAAACCAAACAAGGACCGGGGTTGTAACCCTTCATCTGAAGAGAACTTGGTTTTCCACCATTTATCGGCAAGGTAATAATGCAAGAAATCAAGACATGGAGCAATCTTGTACTGGATCAAGTCATGGCTAAACTGGTTATACCTCATTCAATCAATCACGGCCAAGCAGATACTACGGCTTACTACTTTAACTAACTAGGGTTATCACAGGCCTAATTACTAACAAGATGCAGTGAGATTGTTCCACAGCCACAAGCCCTGCAGACCATCCAGGTTACCCAGGTCGAAAATTAGGGTTTGAATTCAGGTGGGTACATCGCCCAGAAGACAAATATACCCTTAGGTGACTTAGAGGGTGCAACACGCGACGGTGTGCTGGAAATGTGCCCTACTCGACGACAGGCTACAGATCCCAAGAGCGTCCAGGTAACGGGATTGCCTGTAGCTGTGTCATCTCTTCATGACTACTTAGTTATTCTAGTTATTAACCTTAATCCATTTTAGTAGGTGCTCCTGACCGTGGTACTCAGGAGTCCCATCCTAGACATGATGCAAGACAGGACAAGTGGATTTAACAAGCAAGCAAGAAGGAACTACCCACGGTGTCAAGGCAAGTCAAGTTAAGTTAGCCGCCGCAACAGCATCAAGATAAATCATGTCAGGGTACTTGTCAGGAGTGCGCCACGACGGGCCACTATCATGTCAGGTTGGTCATGTCAGGAGTGCACCACTACGGGTCACTGTCATGTTATGCTAGTTTCTTGTCATACCATGCCATGTACAATAGTCATTCCAAACATATTAAGTAAAATCAAGTTCATGACAAAAGGTATAAGGATATAAAATAGGCGTAAAATATCTAATAAAATATCAATATACAGGACTATAGAAGAGCCAAGCTTAAAGAAATAAGACCAAAACTCCAAGAGCCAATGGGTTAAGCAAGGGGTCAGAGAGCTGCGTACGCGAAAAGTCACGCACGCAAAAGAGCTGCGTACGCGAAAAGTCACGCACGCAAGAGAGCTGCGTACGCGAAAAGTCACGCACGCAGGAGAGCTGCATACGTGAAAAGTCACGCACGCAAGATAGCTGCGTACGCGAAAAGTCACGCACGCAGGAGAGCTGCATACGTGAAAAGTCACGCACGCAAGAGAGCTACGTACGCGAAAAGTCACGCACGCAGGAGAGCTGCATACGTGAAAAGTCACGCACGCAGGAGAGTTGCATACGTGAAAAGTCACGCACGCGGGAGAGGAAAAGTCACGCACGCAGGAGAGGAAAAGTCACGCACGCAAGAGAGCTGCGTACGCGAAAAGTCACGTACGCAAGAGAGCTGCATACGTGAAAAGTCACGCAAGCAGGAGAGAAGCGTACGTGCAAAAGCATGCAAGCCAGAGAGCTGCGTACGTGCAAAAGCACGCAAGCAGAGAGCTGCGTACGCGTAAAAACACGCACGCAGGGTCTGGGTCTTCTTCTCCATGGCTGAGAAGAAGCTCCCATGGCTCCAAAACTTTAAGGCATCAGAACATGGCCATCCGAGCTCCAAATCCAGATTTCTAAAGTTCTAACCAGGGTGGAATTGAACTCTCTTCCACAAGAAAACATCAAAACCCATAAAAATCCAACTTAAGTAGATCAAAACCATACAAAACCGAAAATGAAGAAAACTTAGATCTAGAACAATGGAGACTCCAAATCACAAAATGCTAAGTTCTAATGTTGATCACCATGTCCTAATCTAGCAAATGGACAAATAAAGGAGGGTTCTCTTGTGGTGGCAAGGTGCACTTGCCTATGGGTTGGGAGAGTTGTGGAGAGGAAGAAGAAGAAGAAGAAATTAATGGAGGTTGTAATGAAGAGAGAGAGTGTTAGGTGGGGATTATAAAGAGGGTGGGTTGTGGTGGAATGAAGGTGGAGCATAGGCTAAGGTGTTCCAATACATAATAAACCAAACCAAACCAACCCAATCCAATTAAAACCGAGCCATGTTAAAACCCAAAATACGAGAAATACCGAAATTCTACAAGTTGAGAAAAATAAAAATACATGCCAAAATCAAGATACGAGTATAAATACGAAATACGGGAAATACAGAAATGAGGGTGACATGACTATATACAAGTATACAGGAAAAAAGACTGTATGTGGGAATTGGTATCTCAACTATAAGATAGGATGAGGGTAGGCAACTAATACTTGGGTGAGTATCAGAGACACTAATAACAGTGACATAAGAATAAAAAGGGCAGTCCAATATAACCACAATAAGGATTGGGCAAGTATTATATATTTAATTGAAGGCAACATGTTTATATGCAATACTATTAAGTCAGTATTGACAACTTGAGTCCCTCCATGTAAGCAAGTGGGCTAACGGGTAATTCCTAACAAACACATTTAAGTGTAGATAATAAACCTAGAAGTCTATTCACCAAATTGATAGGCTCAGTTGTACCTTCAAATTGTGTATTGATTCTATTAATCTATAAATAGGTTCTTTAGACTTTGACTCGGACTTGACCATGCCAACAGCTCAGGACCACAGGCAAGTATACCTTGCCTTTCTTTACAGCTTTATTTACATGCTTTTCTTTTTTCATTATCCAGTTGATTTTTATTTGATTGTTGATATGTGCTTCTTCATTATTACATAGTCCTTGTTCACAGTTAGCCTTGTAGCCATATCGGACATATTTTTCACTTGTACTTGATTGAGTTATATCATAGGATGACTGTATTATAAACTGAACTGCTATTTCCTGGTTTTGATTCTTGTAACCTGCGAGTCAACACACGGGACGAGGGTTGATTGTTTGCACCTGCGAGTCAACACTCGTGGCGAGGGTGATTTATCTTGAACTGACCTACGAGTCCACACTCGGTGCAAGGGTTAGTGATTAGTTTCAAACCTGCGAGTCCACACTCGGGGTGAGGGTTTGGTATCCGTTGATCTCTTGTTTACATGTTTCTTCCAACAGTTCATTTATGCGTAGTTATTCATATATTTGTGTATCATGTTTGCTTGGTCTTTTTTCTGCTTATATGATGTTTTCTTTTCAGCATGATAAACTGTTAGAAAGGCTTATATATTATGTATCTTTCTAGTCTTCTGAGGACCTGATGATCTTTTCAGGTTTAGCTGAGTTTGAGTCAGGTGCACACGAGCAGGTTTGAGCCAGCTTCAGGCCACGGTACCACTGCAGTGAAGATGAATTTGATGTTTAGCCAAGTTTGACTCAGTTTATTTTATTTTATGTCTTTACTTTATTTTCGTCTATTGGTAGTGGATTTGTATCCACCGGACGTTGTCACGACCCGCACCCTGAGTAGGGGTACGAGCACATGGGTACGTCCAACCTACGTCGCAGAATCAGCGGTAGAACGCTGTATAGGTCTCCTAGAAAGTAAAACATCTGGACACAATATAAATGTACCTATCATCTCCGTACGGAGGTATATAAACTCAACTCAATCACAAGACATCTAGGGAAGATAGGCACGAATATCATAAAGATATGATGGAAATATATGAACTGAAAAAGATGCGAAGCCACAACACAGTTTAGAGTTAAAGATATAACACAAGAATCCAAAATATAACATATAACATAAGTCTCAATACTAGCTGGAACACAGTCTAGTCAAACCTATTTAATAGTCTAAGTATGAGGTAAATCCTCTACTGGCACCAAGGGTAATGTCTCATCAAAATCTAAATCTTAGCCATACCCATAAAAGGAGGAATCTGCCAACATATCCTCTGTAAACATCAACGGTTATCCTGTTAAAAAAATGAGCAAGTACACCTCCAACAACAGTTATATAGTATTGACTAATGCTGTAAGAGACAATCACATTGGAATACAAGATGAATATTTCAAGATGGAAATATAACTGGATATATAAAGCAGGAAATCATGCCAGGGTGTATCATACAGGAAGTAGAACTGAATAAGAATATATCTGATGTAATAAATATAAAATATAAACATTGCCTCGAGTATTATAGCATTATGTGATCGGTATGGGTCAAGTTCAGGCTGTTTCATATGACCGGCTATAAGTATGAGAACTCGGCCCAGCCAAAATAGAAAGCTATGGAACAAGTAGTAACAGATCAGGCTGCACCCTACGTGCAGTGAGGGTGGAGCTATGAAACAAGTAGTAACTCACGGTGTGTATTGATCACATAACCTATAATAACTCTTCATCCCCGAATCGTATACGGATCCGGACATAGCACGTCATGACACGGAATTCCTTAAGAAGGTAGCTACTCCTTCTCAGGAATCGGCGTCAATTCAAGTACAAGAATACGATCGAACAAGTATCAGTATCCCAAGAAAATCCAGGAATGACATCTCATGACAGAAATTCGATATATACTAGTCCGTGCACCATCGTGTCAAGAATAAAGTAAAATACTATAACTAAATCGGATACAGAAGATATCAAGACAAAGAACTACTATCAGAGAATGTACTCGCCTGCTGTCCTGAGCTGTCAAGTAAGGTCGATGCTCAGAGTGATCTCACAGACCTAAAGATGAGATATTGTAAGTTAATTAGTGTTTAACAGAGTTAAGCATGATTTTCTAATGTATGATATGCAATCTAGGTCAATCTCAGTCCAACTAAGTCAAACTAGGTCACATCAAGTCAAACTAAGTCGCACTGAGTCACACTAGATCACATAAAGTCAAACCAAGTCAAACTAGGTCAAACTGGGTCAAAGGTTGACTTACAGTTGACTTTTGGTCAGCTGGTCAACTTTGGTCAACTCTAGGTCAATTCTAGGTCAACTCTGGTCTACCTTGGGTCAAACTCGGAGTCAAGGTCAAGCTTATAGCGTTTTGGTCAAACTTAGATTAGTGGTCAACATCTATGATAGTTAGGATATATTAATATATATACATACCACATATATTCTTACCCATATAGTACCACCCTAACACATACATATAGATATCATATATCAAATATATACATATCTTCAATATAAACCATAACCTATATCTATATACTCTCATAATATATATATATATAGATACTAAATAATCCAAAAATATATATACCTATCTATATAGCTGTTCCACAATCTAACATCACCTACTCAAACTCAAACACTTAGACACTAATCCACTAACACTAGGATACCATATCAACCTTGGTCATATTGGCATCCCAATACCAATACCTTGGTTGGAATCTAATACCTTAATACCTTACCTTGATATCTTGATACCTTACCTTGGTATCTTGATACCATACCTTGGTCATAAAGTAAACTAATCATTTACCTTGAAGGTAAAGGTAATTCATATTTACCTTAAGATATTAACTTGGTATCATGAGATACCAAGATACCCCTCAAATATCTAATTAACTAACTACCTAATGTACTAACATAACATCTTAACTAATATCTAACATATAACCTACAGAGACTAACTTGCTAACATACCAATATCTAGAACTAACATAACCTACTAACATATCAATATCTAACATACTAGACATCTAACATCAAACTATCTAACAATATATCAAATATCTAACAAAATACTAACCTTTACTATCTAACTAATACTCATACTAACAAATATAACTTACACTAACATATAACAAACTCTAACATATCTAACCCTCTACTAATCAACATCTAACAAATATACTAACATATATAACTTAACAATAATATATATGTACTATATCATACATACTCAACAACCTATGATACCTACATTCACTTAATATCCATACTACATAGGCTCATAGGTTACACAAAATGCCTATATCGTATAGTCACTCTTCTACTTAAAACCAATACTGTATCAATTGGGCCTTTACTAAATTCTAGTATTAAATTATGTTGTAGCCCTTCGTGTTAGCTTTTCGAAACTTCAAACGGATCATATTTTCGTATCCGGAAGCTCCCGAAATCGCGAAAACACCGAAACGTGTTTGTCTTTCGGACAGCTGACACTCAAATAGTTTTACAGAAAGTTCTAGAAAGATTTTGGCTTATTAAAATATATATTTGGAAATGTAACTTCGATAAGGTTCTTTAAAAAAAAAGGGAGATTAATCGGAGTTCTAAGCTAAAGGTTATGACATTTCTAAGTTGCTATGGCTACTAAAAACGTGGATGAATATTATGACGAATTTGGGTTGTTTTGGACAAAAGAAACACATGTAGGCCAAGATACTTCGATACCAATATAGGTATCCAAGTGAAGCTCATTCTAACCATCCTAACTAAGATCAGTTCACTCTCTAACCTTTCTAAAACTGAATTTAAAACACAATTAATCCTATTAGGCAATAAACCAAACACATGGGATATCCTAATTTGGGATCTATCAAGTAGGACACAAAATACATATCTAAAATTCTCAAGTGAGCTCCAAATGGCCTCAAACTTGAATCTAAAGGGGGTACATGCATGGGGGTGGATCCTACGGATTCAAAACTAATTAATATGCATAGGAAGTCAATTTAGAGGGTTGGTTTTACCTATTGGGAGTGGAATCCCAATGATACTCTCAAGGACACGGCTCCGACACGAAGATTATCCAAAAAAGACACTCCTCCTTTCACTTTACTCCAAATCTTTGCTAGCACCCTCCCTTGGTAGTATGAAAAGGTTGGATGAAAGTTTTGGTGGAGGGATGTAAGTATTTGGAGATCAAATCAAAGAGGGAAGCTCTCTAATTTGGGGAAGAACACTTTGTGAAAGAAAAGAGGCAAGATGAAAGAAATGAAAGGAAGGGCAACCCTGCTATATGTGGCTATCATCTAACCCTATTTGGCCTTGGGGAAAGCCCAATAAGGCCCCTACTAATCCCCCTTGGTTAATTTTAAGTTAGGTTCAAGTTTGGGATCAAAAGGGTTAAGTTTAAGCCTCTAACTTAACTAATCTAACAAGTGAGATTAGTCTAAACTTACTAACTTAATTAGTGGGATTTGTGGGCCATGACTAACTAATATTGGGGTCCTGTCTAGAGTTTAAGCTACCCGGGTCACTAACACAAGTCAGAACGAGACAAAACTCAAACCCGACTAAACAAATCCCATAAAATCAATATTAAAATATAAAAATTTCTAAAATATTAAAATATGAAAAATGACCAAAATCATAATACATCAATTTAAATAATATTAAAATAATCTAAAATTTACCAATTAAACAAAATCGTAAATAATTCAAAAGTCAAAAAATAACCAAAATATCCTTAGCCTAAAAAGTGGTAATTAGCTTATCTAATCACATAGGATAGGCCCCCGTGGTTATGGTTAGTCTCTAGGCTAAGTAGGTCTAAGGTTACACTATTAAAAATGCCCAAATCACAACACACCAAATTAATTAGTATTAAATTAATTAAAATTCACCATAAATCATTATTATTAATATTTAAAACTAAAATTTTACAAAAGTTCCAAATTACCCTTATTTTAGAAAAGTGGTGGTTACAGACGTGACTTGGATTCTTGAAAACTTGGAAACATTTCAGTTCATTTTATATTATTATCCAGTTCATTAACATTCATTGATCTTAGTTGTATCTTTTACTATTCTGTGGATGAGATCTAGACTGCCATGTTAGTTCTGTAGATTCTGTGACTTATGTATACTAGACAGCGTTCTACCGTCGATACTGTGGCGTAGGCTGGACTTGGATACGCCTTGTATCCAAAAAGTCGGTGCGGGTCGTGACAGCTCTGCTGTCTCCAGAACCACAGTTTACTCGTTGCCCCAGAAGCACAACAGTACTTAGTCTTCACCAGAGGCGCAGAAAGCATGGTTTCACCCAAATTGGTTTGTTGAAATCGCCTCTTACAGAGAAGATTAGGATTAAATCATGATTGATATCATATCAGATTGATTTAAATCTTAGACGAGGATCGATTAGACTCCAAATCTAGGATGAAATCTCAAGATTTACTCGGCTGTATTCGAGCAAGCAAATCGGCACGTGCTACGTGTCACCTCCTTCAGTTATGTTTATAACCACCAGAGATCTCGTTTGCGGGGAATCTTGATGTTTGCCACGTGTCAGCACCGCAGAAGCCCGCACCATACAATGACGACAGATTCTTTCATATCTCAAAAACCCTAATGTATATCGTATATGTGCTCAGTTCTCTATAAATAGAAGGAGTTCTTCTTCCACCAATCGAAAGATAGAGGGAATATTGACAATCGACAATCTTCAAAGGATCAGTAATCTCTATCCAGGAAGAGTCGACCACCCTCATCCATCGATCAACCAAAGAACCAACCAACCAACCATCTTCAAGGCATCTTTTCATCTAGAGCCTCTTGATCAGTGACCTGAGAGTCCCATTAAAGGCGCTAGAGAGCCATAGCAAGGTTGATTTATTGTCAGATCATCAACGGAGTAAAGGAGCCGTTGCAGCGCTCGATCTCCACCGTCCCACTTTCCCAGAATCCTTTTCTCCCTGTACTTAGAATATCCTGTTTATGACTTCCTTCTTTGTACACAGATACCTTATACGTTCAATAAAGCAAAAAGTTCGTTCAACCTTTTGTTATGTCGAACAAATATGGACATGACAAATTCATAAATCTCTACAGAAGATAAATGTCATAGAATAATTCAGAGGTAATATAGACATGATTTTTTTGACACAATGGACTATTCCAATTCTGATTGGGGAATTTGAAATAAGATGTCATTAGAACAACTTGGTTAAAATGACGTACTTTTATAAATTAGAGTATTTTTTTAGGGGATTTCTCTTACAAGAAAGTTTTGTAAGAATTAAAGGTAGTTATGCTAGGGGAATTTATGATGACCCTTTATTTATAAGCTATCCAAAAACTGTTGGGATAAAAATAATGGTTTGAAATATGGTAGATATTAATATATGCTGGGTATTTATTATTCCAGGAAGAGTATGTAGTCACTGTATAAAACTTTCTGGGGTAAACAAAGTAATGTCCATTTATGATTAGAAATAATACTTTTTTCAAGAATTTGCCATTAATGGGCATCATTAGCAGATCTCCATTGGGCTTTACTAGTCTGTATGCTCTATTTGAATACACAGATTCAACAACAAAAGGACCTACCCATTTAACTATGAACTTTCTTTTGCTTTTATGTGTCATAACCATAGGTATTCTTACTGAAAGAACTAGGTCACAACCTGAAAAACTCATTCCTTTACATTCTTATTGAAAGCTTTGGAAATACAGGTTTGATATAGCTCAATTCATTCCTTAGCCATTCATCCTCTCTTCTCGGGTGCTTCTAATTCCTGTAACCATAGACGATCGTTATCTTCAGTTGTTAATTGGTTGGATAAAGCGATCCAAAGAGACGACATTTGAATCTCTAGAGGAAGAACTGCTTAACTTTCGTAGACCAAAGAGAATAATATTGTACCGGTAGGAATCTCTACTGTTGTTTGGTACGCCCAAAGACATTGACCAAGTTTTACATTCCAATTATGTTTATTAGATGAAATGAACTTCCTGAGTAACTTAATAATAGTCTTGTTGAAAGCTTCAGCCAAACCATTAGCTAGTAGGATTGTAGGCTGTAGAGGCAACATCTTGGATCTGATTCTTCTTACAAAACTGATAGAATTTATTACTCACAAATTGTGGGCCATTATCATGAACGATCCTTCAGGGAAGTCCGAAATGATAGATCACATGATGCTTAATAAAACTGATGATATTAGATATTTTCACTTCAGCAAGTGGTATAGCTTTCGTCCAACTTGAAAAGTATTTTGTTATGGCCAGAATAAACTAGTGTCCTTTAGAGGAAGGAGGGTTAATGGTCCAATGATGTCCCTTCCCCATGCTTCGAAGGGCTAGGACGCAGCCGTTGGGTGCAAAAATTCTAAAGGTTGATGTATGAAGTCTGCGTGTATTTGGCAAGCATTACATTTCTTTGCATAATTTATGGCATCAGCTACCATAGTGGGCCAATAATAACCTAGACGCCTTAGCCTATCCTGTAATTTTAGACCAGGTTGATGAGCGCCACAAGTACCATCATGAGCTTCACTAAGGGCAAGTTTAGCTTCTTTATAAGATAAACATCGTAGAAGAAGTCCATTATATGATCTTCGATACAGCATCTTAGTAGCTGCATCATAAAATAAACAAAGAGAACATCTCTTGATTGATATAGCTTCATTTGGATCATCAGGAAGGGTTCCATAAACAACATAATATTTAAATAGGAATCGCCAATCTTTGAAGTTGATATCTGTTGTCACTGGATAACATTGATGAACATCCAAATTATTATTAGTACATAATAGTTTTTGACCAATCACTGTGATAGTCATCTGGGTGTTGACTGGGGTAGCCAGCGATGTAGCCAAACCTGCCAGCACATCTGCTTCTGTGTTTTCTAATTGAGGCACATAATCGATGAAGAACCCGAAGAAAGTAGAAGCTATCTCGAGCGTTGTTTGATGATATAGAATAAAATCTTCATGACGAACTTCGTATTCCCCTCAAACTTGATTAACTATCAACTTAGAGTCACCATACGCTTCTAGATAATCTACCCCCAGCTATTTAGCCAACCGAAGTCCAATGAATAGAGCATTATACTCTGCGACATTATTAGAACAGGATTCCATAAGAGAAAAAAATAATGGACGACCAGATTGTCAGGGGATATCAATACTACCCCCACTTTGGCTACGATGTTGCCTTTTGGACCTGTTCTTGGGGCTCCTTCGAAGAACATACTCCAAACAGTTTCTTCCGTTATCATAGTAGACTCTAATATTTTATCAAGAATTTTATCATAAAGTTTGAAAGTTTTTGCTATTAGGTTGTGTAGCTAGAAAATCAGCAAGAGCTTGTCCTTTGACTACTTTTTGAGGCACATAGATCATATCATAGGGGGATAATAACATCGCTCATGTAGCAAGCCGAGAATTAAGTACACTTGGTTTAGTCATAAAAACTCTGGATATAAAATGAATAGTTTGTCCCATTACATAATACCGCGTATTTTGAATTGCAAAGATTAATACAAGACATTCTTAATCAACAGGATTTTATCTATGCTCGGCGCCAATCATCATGCGACTTAAGTAATAGACAGCTTGTTCATGTCCTTCGTCATTCTTCTGGACTAACAATGCACCGATAGAATGTTACATGGCAGAACATACAACAAAAATGGTTTGTCCACCACTGGCACAACCAAAATTGGAGGATTGATGAGATATCTTTTAATGTCCTCAAATGCTTGCTGACATTTTTTATCCCAGATGAAAGAGACTCCTTTCTTTATTAACTGAGTGAAGGGTTGACATTGCTCGGACAGATTAGAAATAAACCTTCGGATATATGCCAATCTGCCTTGTAAACTATGAAGTTGTTTAATATTCATCGGTGGCTCTATTTTTAGGATAGCTTTAACTTTGTCAGGGTCAATATGTATTCCTTTTGAAGTTATGACAAATTCAAGAAATTTGCCGCTGGAGACTCTAAAAAATGACTTTGTAGGATTTATCTTGAGTTGGTGCTCACGCATCAGTTCGAATACTGTTCTCATGTCTTGAAGGTGATTGCCCTTTGAAAGACTTTTAACTACAATACCGTCAACGTAGCATTATACCATTTTTTTGCAAATGTTCGTATAAAATTGTGCTCATGGCGCGTTGATATGTAGCTCCTGCATTCTTCAAACCAAAGGGCATCACCGTATAGCAATATATGTAGCTCCCACATTCTTCAAACCAAAGGATATCATCGTATTGTAATATACCCCTAACAGTATTCAGAATGATGTGTGCTTCTTATCCGCTGGAAATATTTTAATCTGATTGTAACCAGAGAAACCATCCATGAATGACATACGTTCAAAGCCGTAAGTGTTATCAATCATAACATTTGTACTTGGAAGAGAAAAATCATCTTTTGGGCAAGCTTGATTAAGGTCCCGATGATCGATGCATACCCTAATCTTTTCATTTTTCTTCATGACTGGAATGATGCTAGCAATCCAGTCAGGATGTTATTTTTTTCAGACAAAGCCACTGTCTATGAGTTTCTTTACCTCAGTTGCAATAGCCTCCATCATATCAAGTCGGAACCGTCGTTGCTATTATTTCACCAGTTTGGCATTAGGAAGTATATTAAGATGATGCATTGCTATTTGTGTATCAAGCCCAGGCATGTCTTCGTAACTCCAAGCAAATACATCTATATACTCTTTGATAAGTTCAAGGAGTGTCTGTTTATCTTTATCAGATAAACTTTTGCTGATGAATATCGGTTTAGGCAATTCTGAATCACCCACATTAACTTGAACAACTTCATCTTCAGTAGGACGTTCCCATTGTTCAAATCTTATTTTCCATTGAGTATCCAGTTGTTGTGCCCAAGGTTCAACTTCAAAAGGTTCTATGGGAAGGTCATCATCTTCTGTTTGATCATCAGATATCATATAAGCTGAGAAAACATCTTTAAATACCGCCCCATTACTGTGATCCGAATCCTATAGTGATGAATCAGAAGAATAAGAACACTTATCCCTATCTTCGTCTTCTGAGACTTCTAGTATAGTTGGAGGAGTTACATATCCCAATCCAGATCGAGTACGATAATGGTAATCTTACGGTTTCCCTTTCGAATTTAGAATTTGCAATGGTAAGTGCAACCTCTACCAAAATTGAGGCTTCGCTGACTATTTAAGCCATAGCCCATTCTTTGAATAATATTCTTCGCTTGAGAAGTATATCTATATAATTACATTATACCAGAATCTGATTCATGCTCATCGACCAAAGCTTCTTTATGAGCCTCAGCTCGGCCAAATATAATTGGTGTTTCACCAATTGATCTAGCCGGCCCTTCAAAATAAGAATCTTTGTATGATAGACATGGAGTACTATCTTTATAAGAAATAGACACATTAATGATTAGGGAGCACAAAGAGTCAGCCGTTCTTAAACTAGTCACAGTAAGATCAAAGTAATCAAAAGCAAAACCTATTTTATTAGGTATATACATGATTTCTTCTTCCGGGAACACATCCTCTGGAAGTTTAATACGTGGAGGTTTGTCTACAATACTAGCTTCTGCATTGACGGTAATACGAGTCAGATCGATCACAAAGGGATCATCTGGTTGAACTAGACGCTTGCCTCGGCGATGATCAACCACAAATGGTTCCTCTTTCTTATATCGCAGGTCGACGACTAAAGGTTCTTCTGTCTTGGTGTCAGCTTTACTCTTACATAGATTAATAACAAAAGGTGTACTACCCCCTAACTGTGCTTCTTGCAAAGCATTTTCTATAAAGGACCCTTCAAGTAGATTGCCAAGGGTTCTTTAACAAGTTCCTTCCACACAGGACCTTTCAAGTATATGTCTAAAGGTTCCTCTACCGCCTGGCCAGTAGGTGTTTCTTTTATTTTGTCTCTAGTCTCTACTTATTTATCCATGATCAAATGTGATGGTTCCTCATCGGAAGGTCTGATCACGAGGTTTGTACAACCTTGTATCAGAGAAATAAACTTCGACCCCTTTAAAAGGATCGACATCAATAAATTTTGTACACACTACCCCTTCTTCGTTCACATATTTGAAGCACTGATGAAGAGTAGAAGGTACCAACAGGTTGTCATGTATCTATGGCCGTCCTAGCAAAACATTGTAGGAGACATTGGCATCAATTACATAACATGTGACTTTAGTCCAAAGATTTCTAATCTGACATTTGAGACAAGTTTTCCCCAGAGGATGACTTCGTCCAGCATTGAATCCAGTGATGGTAGTGGAAGTAGGTGACAATTTATGCATTGGGATTCCCAATATCTGGATTAAACTTCTGGGTATTACACTGACAGATGAGCCTGGATCGATTTGAATGCGATCCACCTTACAAGCTCCGACATATCCTGTATAATACAAAGATCTGTCATGGCGATTATCTTTAGTAGACATGTCCTGGGATGAAGGTAATATTAGGAATTTTCTTCGATATGTTATAACAATGAGGGCAGGTCCAAAGGTCATCATCAGGTTCTATCATCTTAGATAAATATGAATCTGCATGCTACAGTGCTTCACTCAGTGTTGCCCTCATATCTTTGGAGATACGAAGTAGTTCAAATATGGACAATTGAGATAGAGTATTGGCAAGCTGTGCCAATATATCAAAATTGGAAGGCTTGTCAAGTCCGAAAGAATTAGGCTTCTTCAAGGACTTGTCGAACCTCACCTATTTTTGTTTTCCTTTTTCTCCTGAAATGTGCTTTGACAGACCCGATCTTGAGGAAGCATGGATGGCAGGTAGATTAGGAGTAGGAGCTGCAGTTAAAGGATTATCTTCTTCGTCCTGATTGGAGGTACGCATGTATGTTTTTTCATATATGGATTCTCCAACCAAAGCTTCATTAATCATGTTGCATAATTTATTCTTCTTTTTCTTGCTCTGAACCTTGGAGATGGATAAAGATGCCTTTGGATCCATATCTTCAAGAATATCAGGATGGATCCATATGATTTCACAACGTTGAGTAGTGAGTGGTACGAGTCTGATTGTCTGATCCCGAACTGGAGGATGATTGACGACTTATAATATCGCCTTCAGTATTGGAGTAACACCATTCTGAACTTCAATTGTAGGAAGATCCCTAAATTGGAGAGAAACCAAATTTGCAGAAACTTGTTTCTTATCTGCGTGCAGCATGATGGCCTTTGAATCCAACAACTGTTGGATATAATTTTTTTAATATATAACATTCCTTTGTCGGATGATGTACGAACTGATGATAAAAGCTATACTTCGGATCGTTGGTTCATCGTACTTCTTCAGGCCTTCGAGCGGGAGGAAGTTGCATTTTGTTCCCTTTCATCAATACTTGGAAGATGTCCAGTGTGAGGGCTTCGTTGAAGGTGTAGTGCGACTTAGGCCTTGGAACAGATGGGGCTTTTTGTTTAGGCTGGGAAGCAGTTACAGAAACATCAACTGTAAAGGACTCCTTTCCTATGTTGGTTTTCCCAGAAGGGTTGTTGTTCTAGGGATGCTTCCCTTTGTCTTCCGGTGACTTCAACCCAATCAAATGCATAACTTGAACTGATTCTTCAGCTTTTTCAACAGCAGCAATAAAAGCTGGCCAATCATTATAATCTCTAGGGACAATGCAAAACCTGACTGTGGGTAAAAAGATACCCCTACAGTTGTCAATAAGAACTACTTGAGGAGTCTCAGGAGGTAGCTTCATTAGCAATCTTCTGAACCGTTCAATGAACTCGCGGGCTGGTTCTTTGTTATCTTGCTTTGTTGCAATGAGTTTTGACATAGAGACATCACCTGTTCCTTCATAGAATCTGGTAAAGAACAATTTCTCCAAGTCTAAAATACATGGCGAGCTATACGTGATTCTCGAGCACGTTCAATACCCACTAACCCCAAGGCTCATGCACCTATTCAAATTCTTGCACCTCTAAGGCAGAAGACAGTATATTTTCTGCACATACGCACATGGCAATTCCACTAAAGAAAAGCTATAAATAGAGGATAGTTTCTTTCTCGCGCAAGAACCACAGACAAACATACGGAGCACGAGCATAAGGGGAGATTACAACCTCTTTGCTAAGAACTTTCAGAGAGAAAGAGAGAACTTTCAGTGATAGAGTTCCCCTTGCAATCGAGAATTCATCAACCACCGAGCTTCAACAATTTCTGCATCCGATCGTCAACGGAGTAAAAAAGTCGAAGCAGATTTAATCTCCATCGCCCAAATCCCCATATCATTATTGGACTTGAAATTTTGTTAAAGATTATTATTGTACTACTTCTTTTTTTACAATAATACTAAATATCCTACTCTTCTCGGATTCTTTTTGTGTTGAAATAAAATGGCGACTCTACTGGGACGATTTTATCTACCGACGAGAAAGTGGTAGCACAATCTGATTTGAACAAGCTAGGTTCAGTTAAGAAGATGTTGGTGGTGCAGTTTGACCAGCAAGCATATGAACCAATGTTGTCGGACAAGGACTCTACTCCGACCACCAAGAGGCAGAAATCCAAGTGTGTTCTCAAGGCTTGGACCCCAAAATCTATTCCTGCTTCTTCCAACGCCGCTGATGGCAAATGGAAAGCTCCAGCTACTATGGGCCTAATGGATAGTGTGAAGGCGCATGGCTCTGTGCCAGCCACAATATTGTCTGAGGACTTTTCTACTATTAAGACGCATATGATTCACTATACGTCTAAAAGAGGCTCTATCAATGAGCCATCATCAAAGTCCTATGCTTCTTATTGGAAGAAGAACACCAAGAAGATGCATGCTAATCATGTATCTGAGAAAAAAACTGACACTTATGATAGAGCTCTTCATTCCAACGTAGGTAAAAATAATGTACAACATTTGAATTCTAGCATAGAAAAAAACTACGATGCTGAAAATTCAAATGATAGAACTTCTGCCTCACAATTGGTACATCACGATGAGGCTTCAGCTTTAATTCAGAATCCTGAACGCATAGATGGAGATAGGAAGTCTGTCTTCCATAGACTTTTATTTTCCAAAGATTCTATACGGTATGAAGGAGGCTCGATTCATGCGTCCATCCGTGTTATGCATGTTGATAATGGAAAACTATACAAGACAAAGTTTATGCGCCCCAGCCAGTCATGCACCTCCCTTCCATAAACTGTGGACTCATGTACATTGTCTAATGTACCTAAAATGAGTTCACATAATAAAACAACTCAAGATCTAAGCTCTAGGGATTCCTATATACATAAAATAGGTCAACGAGTTAAGAAACCAACTCTCCCATGCATGGACCTTTTCCAGTCGCATAAGAAGGAAAAGGAGGTTATGCACCCTTCTATTGACTTGCGTGACATGCTTCAGCATAAACGTAAATCAGCAGAGGCATCGATAAACACAATTATGTTGTGTTAGAGACATTCCTGTGCAAATATTGTTATCAATTGTTGTTGTTCAAAAGTAGTTGATCAATCAATCTGTCTTCACCTGATTGTGACCAAACTCTCCAGATTTGTCATGTCTTGGATGACCACTCTCGAACAATGAAGATGAATTATAAGAAGCCTTGGTCTATGCAACATCTAGTCAAGGTGATGGACAAGCACATTCATCCTCTTCATCTAGAGGGAGACAAAGAGTTACTTCACCTGAAGGTGT
Source organism: Iris pallida (assembly GCA_029216955.1). NCBI lineage: Eukaryota > Viridiplantae > Streptophyta > Magnoliopsida > Asparagales > Iridaceae > Iris > Iris pallida. The sequence goes on from JANAVB010009399.1 coordinate 7,910,683, forward strand.
TTACCAAAGAACCCGTTCCCGTTCTAGACATTCCTCTAGGGAACTCCAAGCTCACGAACAAGATAATACTGGCAGTAACATTCTCCCTATATTTGATCACTCTACATCTCATTCTGATAATAGAGTACTTCATATTTCAGAAGGAGATGATACAGTTTCACAATCTGGGTTAAGCAGCACTAGTTCTAGTAATGCTTTCTTGCATACTTCTCCATCTGGTAGCCCATATACAACCTCAGTATATGTGACTGGCAATGAAGATGGTGGTAACAGTGATCGACAGAGAATTGATACCCTGGAGAACATGCTACAAAATGTTATGGCGATGATGCATCAAATTCAAACAACTATGAACCTACAAACATCTTTACATCAATCTCCTCCATCGATTCAAACTCTTGTCGATCGAGATACAGTGGGGGTATCTTTTAACCCTAATCCATCACCGGTAGTGGGGAATATCTCTATGCCAATATTATAACAGGCACAACCGGCTATTATACAGTCAATCTTTGCAAGCCAATCGATTGATACTATCAAAGCTATTTGGGATATCAATTCTCGATTGGATGATATTACTTCAAAGAGGAACTACATCAAATGGGAATGTCACATCCTTATCCTTCAGAATAGGATGATGTGGTTTGTCCTGCAAAGTACAAACCTCAATTTCTGATTCCTTATGATGGAACAGGTTCCCTGAAGCAGCATTTGACACTCTTTGACTCCCAGACCGTTTATATACCAAGCCTGGACAATTTTTATGCTTCTACAAGACCCCCTTCAAAGTTTCAAACTTAGAAATGAGTTTCAAAAACTTTGAACAGAAGCATGGGCTCTTCAGGGCACTTGGGCCGCCAAGGCTTCGGTGGAGTCATTGAAATCACAATGATGTTGCTTCATCTGAAAGCACTTTTTATTTGAAACTTTGCCAGTTGACAAGTTTTTGATTGACACTTATTTTGGGTTTTGATGAAATCTCGCATCGAGTTCTTTTCTCCTATCGTTTGTAGGATATGGAATTATGTGTAAACCCCCTAAATTTTTACTACAATTTTTTATTTATTTATAAATATGGTATCGATTTTTGTTTTTGTATTTGTACGTCGCAAAGGAATTTGCGAGACGTATATATATTTTTATACCCAAATGTTTTATTAAAAGATTTTTTCGTATAGAAAATATGTATTTTATTTTTTTTGATTTATTACATCACATAAAAATTTGGCAAACGTTATTTATTTATTTAATATAAAATGGCTATTTTATTTTATGGTACAAATATAAGTAGTAATTTAGAGAACTAGTGTTCTATGAAAATCTATTATTTGTGTTCGAGTAACATGAAATTCATGTCCAATTCGATTTTACGAAAACGAGTGATAATTATTTTTTTTTCCAAACCAATATTTCAAATATTTAAACATTTATCATGATTTTCGAAATTAATTATTATAATATTTTATTATTTATGAAAATGATATTTGAATTTTTGTTTAAGTTAATATTTGATTAAATATGATAATTTTAAATAGAAAAGATTTTATTGACTTTATTTTAAAGGCTTTTAAATTACAAATATGATTTATCTAGATCGGCTTTGTATTGGATTGAGTTAGTTTTAAATCATTTTGAATTAAATAATGGGATATCTACATGGGGATTTAAAATCATCCTAGTCCATATCTATCTAAGAGTCCACCTCCTATATAAGGAGAGGTCCTTGCTCTTTTTTTTTCCATAAATCCCACAATCAACAAAATTTCTTCACCAAGGCTTGTGTATCGTGTCCGTGTCTCATTCCCATCTACTATTTTTTTTAGTACAAATACAATATCTCCTCTTGTCCGACAGTCCCGGACTACTCAATCCTAAACCTAACCCTGCCGCTCTGCCAATGACGCCGCCACCATCGTCTGTCCTCCACCGATCAGCCTCCCCCACGACCACCATACCACCCAAATCCTACGCACCCGCTCCCAGCCACCGGTACTGTCATCCCCGTCAATCACCCCATCCGGTCACTCCGGTCGGCGACCCACTAGGCCCATATCACCACCATTGCCAGTAAACCACCACCACCGTAGCCCTATCTCACTGCCATCAATACCCTGCCACCCACACGACTCCCTGCTCTCTTCGTCCACTCCTCCGTACACTGGCCAACCACCGTCGTGGCCACAACTCCACCACACGACCATCGGCCACCACCGGCCACATACTCCCAACACCATCCAAAATAAACCCAACCGACCCATCATCATCGTAGTCCACCACCAACACCTCCGCCATCGTATTGGTCGTGGCCGCCCCCATGACCACCATTATGGCATCACCGCCGCCGTCCATATCGATCCCGCCCGAGTCATCAACACAACCTCACCACCACCGCTACATCCCTGATCAACCACACCACATCGAAAAGGCAAAACAGAGAAGAATAGAAACCCCAAACCACCTCTTACCTGCCGCTAGTGAATCCATGTCCTTGTCTGACTGCCGCGCTGTATTGTACTCCCAAGCAGCTCCGCCGCCTCCCTCCTCACGTGGCAGCAACCTCGTCGTGACCCGTCGTACCGAGCCAAACCTCCAGACTCCGGCGCTTCCTCCACCGCCGGATCCGCTGCCCTCCACGGTCCCATCAGCCGTCGCATCCCAGCACTTTCCACTCTAGTCGGCGTCGGCCACGAGCCACCAGCGAACTCCGGTACACCCCGACCTCCCCTTCTCTCTTCCTCCCGCTCAAACTCTCTCCCTGTGTTCGTGTTCGTTGGAAAAGTGCTGCTTTCCTCTTTTAAGAGGATGACTTATAATTTTTTTTTATTATTAATGTATGCTATAAAATAGTAGATATTTTAGGATTTATATTATTATTATTATTATTATCATTATTATTATTATTATTATTGCTACTGCTGGAATAGATAGCTATGAGTTATTACTATTATTTATTTTTCTTAAAAATTTCTACATATAATTTTATGATAAATTGTTTCTCATTCTTGTACCATTAGCAATATATATGTTACTATTTTCAAAGATTCTATTCTAACTAAATATGGTATTGGGCTTTCATTCATTTCAAATTTAGTTTATAACCCTAGTTAAATTATTATATTATTATGTTTGACAAAATTTGGGACTCTTACTGTTAAAATGACTTTTAGAATTTCAACATATTTAGTTACATATATTTGACTAAAAAAATATAATTTTAAAATATTTTCAAGTATTTTTGCAAAATTATTTTTAGACTAATCAAATATATTTTAAAAGTTTTAGAAATACTTTCCTAAAATAGTATAAAGTACTTTCTCCGTAAATTCACAATTGATAGTTAACTCTTGATCATGACTGATCCCTTGTCCCTATTTTCTTGCAAATTCGGACCCTGTGTGCAACGACCAAGGCTATTGGACTATTAGAATATGTCGGATCATCGTACTATTCCAGACGACACACCAGGCAAGATATCTTGCCTTATTTACTGTTTATAATTAGTTGCATTTTTCTTTATTTACTGCATATTTATTTTTTATTTATTTCAGTTGGATCCATGACTTGCTTAGTTTACATTACTTGCTTTCAATTATTTTTCTTGCTTGTCTTTTAAATATGCATGTGAACCTAGTCATAGTGGAGACTACTTGTTGTTAGAGACCCTTGGCAGGGTAAATACAGTTAGATATATGGGCTACCCAAATCCAAAAGCTGTAGTGACTGCGTACTACGGTAGTTGTGTCGCGATGGTCAATAGCCGCGAGCTATGTGGACTGATGGGTCACATGGGCCGCTAGCCTTGAGTTATGCCGGCTGATAGTATTAGTACTTGACTTGTGTGTCGTGAGTTAGTCTTGGGGTAGTCAACCTTCACCTGCCCATACATTGAGATGTCTTCTAAATTGTATACTAGATTGGTTATGTGACCTTAGTTAATGTCAGGTCACACTTCGTTCTAGTCATGGCATGGGGCAATGTCACAGCGCAAAATAGTGTGCTACCCCTTGTCCTTGCTTGGTTGTAGGGATAGTCTATTGTTTTGATGATGGGATATTGGGTCGTGTTATGGTTGGGACACATTACTTTTACTTTGTGACGTTATGACATAATTTATATTCAGTATTTATGGCATGTTCTTCCTGTATCTTGTTACGTCCCTCTGAGGACCTGGTGATCTCTCCAGGTGTGTGCCTTTGTGATGTTTCGTAAGTGCTCAAGCCAAGGCCATGTTTTATTCCCTTCCTCCGAGGTGATTGCACTTGGATCGCCTTCGTATTGCTCGACAAAAACTTATTTATTATGTATTTCTTTCTTTCTAGTTGGTATTGGATTTGTCTCCGCCCAACAACTTGTAATGACAATTCATGAGTCATTATAAAGGCTTTATTCTTTATTTATGGATGAGATTAGTATCATAGTTTACTACATTTTATAGCTTATGAATACATACGATGGTCCATATAGTTTATATGTATACAGCTGGCATGTCTACGTACTTAGTTCTTGTATTTTGGGACTGGGGCGTTACATTATTCCTGGAGGAAATCGAGGCATCATTCTTGCCATAAATATGTTAATTTGAAGGGTTGGTGGCCCCTCTTATAAAAATGGATCAACGTCTGTGAGCACCTTTAACTTATCCATGGCTCCAAAGAGGAATTCTCGTCGTAGGCACTTCAGGAGGTCGAGGCAGGTGGGGTCCGATGGTACTACCGCTTCTGCCACTAGGGCCGTGGTGACGGTTCCTCCGCCGCCTTCTCATGTCTAGGGTGAGCAGACTGGAGGAGGGGGAGCTGCTGCCGAGGGACAGGCAACTTCTGGACTATGTAGGCATGCATGTATGGGGCCTTGGCAGGCCTTTAAGCGATCCTCCTGATTTCAGTTTCCTTCCTCCCGTGAAGAAAGAATTGGAGGAAGGGTGAGCGTCTTTCCGCCGCCTTTTATATACTGCCGAGATTTTGTCGCTCCGGTGTCTTGTAGATGTTATCGGCGAATCTGACCGGGGATCTTCCTAGGGGCTTTCCGTCATTTTGTCAGGCCTTCCTGGCTTTGTTTTGTCTCCTCCTATTTTATTAATAAAATCTTCTCTTTTTAGCACACTCTGCTTTTCATGCTTGAACTGTCACTATTGGCTTTGTGTTCTGAGAAACTTCTGTTGAAAAGGATATTTGGAAAATGGAGGATGTCTCTGGGAGGACAACATAGGGTTTAGTGGACCTTCTTATTCATGCAATACCAAAGATGGGTACGGATACCAAGGGGAAGTGGGAGACGTTATCTGGGACCATGTGGGTGTGATAATGTAAGAGATTTTCTTGTTCAGAGGTAATGTAGATATTGCAAGACTCCTGGATTATGCTACTATCTTTAGTATGAGTAGCGTAGATAATTTACTCAGAGGTGATGTAGATGTGGCAAGTTTCCATGAACATAATTCCTTCTTTAGGGTGAACAGCAAGAATACCTTGCTCAGAGGTAATGTGGACATAGCAAGTATCCATGATCAGAGTTCTGTTTTGGGGTAAACATCGAGAGTATTTTGCTTAGAAGGAATGTGGACATGGCAAATGTACATCTCTTGGTTCGAAAAAATGACTGAGAGGTGATGTGGACGTGGCCATTTTTGGGAAGAGAAAGTTAGAGGTGATGTGGACGTAACTTTTTGATCATAGTACCCTTGGAAAGGGCAGTAGAGGATACCTTTAACCTGACTGAGGGTCAATACGTGAGATACCCTTGGGGCAGCTGGGTCGCAAAAGGGTGTTTGATAGATGTTTCTAAGTACCAGACCAAAATGGTTTGCCCTATGAGGTGCATGTGTCGTATTTTGCTATACCTCTAAGAGACGGTAGTCGGTACTAGTATGTCTTATTTGCTCAAACATAAAATTTCTTTAGAAATTTGCTGTCGATTGGCATCATCTTCAGATCTCCATTGGAGTGAACAAGTTTGTAAGCGTCATTGGAATACACAGACTTTATCACATAGGGTCCTTCCTATTTCGGCTGGAATTTTTTTGTCATTTTATGAGTCTGGATCATTGGTCTTCTGACAGCTATGACCAGATTACCCATTTGAAACGATGTTTTTTTTAACCTTTTTGTTGAAAGTCCCGACGATGTGTGCTTGATATAGCTCGATTCGTTGCTGAGCCTGGAGGTATTTTTTGTCTAAATATTCCAATTCCTGGAGCAGCAGGTGATGATTATCTTCCTCAGTGAGTTTGCTCGAGAGGGCCACACAGAGGAAAGGGATTTGGATTTCCAATAGGAGGACTGCTTTGCTTCTATATACAAGCGAGAATGGCGTGTTGCCTACTGGAGTCTGGACTGTTGTACGGTATGCCCAGAGACATTGGCCCAGTTTTTTGTCCCAGTCACGTTTAATGAATGAGACGAACTTCTTTAGTAGTTTGATGATTGTTTTGTTGAAAGCTTCTGCTAAGCCATTCACCGATGTATAATACGGGGTTGAGGCAACATTCTAGATCCGATATTTCTTGCAGAATCGGTAGAATGTATGGCTCACGAATTGAGGGTCGTTGTCGTGGATGATGCGCCTGGGGATCCCAAAGCAGTAGACTATATGATGCTTGATGAAAGCAATCACGTTGGATGCCTTTACTTCTACTAGTGGCACAGCCTCCGACCATTTGAGAAGTAGTCCGTTATAGCGAGGATAAACCCATGCCCTTTTGATGACGGCGGGGTGATTGGCTCGATGGCATCCATTCTCCAGGTTTCGAATGCCCAAAAGGCTATCGTTGGATTAAGGAACTCTGAAGTCTAATGGATGAAATCTGCATAGAATTGGCATGTCTTGCATTTTTTGGCGTAGTCTATGGCATCTACGATCATTGTGGGTCAATATTAACCGACGCGGCGAAGGCAATCTTCTAGTTTTGGACTCGACTGATGTGACCCGCACGTTCAGTCATGTGCCTCTCAGATTGCTTGTTTAACCTCCTGTTCTGATAGACATCGGAGTAGGAGTCCATCATATAAATGTTGGTATAGATCTTTAGTGGCCGCATCATAGTAGAATCGGAGGGATCGTTTTCTGACGGATGTTGCTTCCCTTGGGTATTCTGGAAGGATCTCGTAGTCCTGCATAGTCGATGAGGGCAAACCTCTATTCTTTGGTACCAATGTTCATCGTAGAATAACTATGGCACATTCGTAAACAATCTTTGCCATATATCAACTCTCTGTTGGTTAATGTGACTAAGCTTTGACCTTCGACTGGGGTAGCTGATGACATTGCTAGGCCAGTGATGGCGTTGATTTTGCTATTTTGGAGCCTGTGTATGTGCACTATGAAGAATGTCATAAAGGATCCTGATGGTAAGGGATCAAGTCTCATTTCAAACTTCGTATTCCCTTTAGATCTGATTTACTACAGTTTGAAATCTTCATATGCTTCCAGGTAGTCTGCTCCTACTTGTCTGGCCAGTTGAAGCCTCATAAATAGAGTATTATATTCTGCCACGTTGCTTAAACATGGCTCCTTTAGAGAGTATACGCTGTGAATGACCATATTGTTGGGTGAGACGAGTGCTGCTTCACTTTCGTATACGAGCGATAATGGTGTGTTTATCTTCCATAGTGAGTTGGCTCGAGAGGACCACACGGAGGGAAGGGATTTGGATATCTATAGTGGGAGGACTGCTTCGCTTCCATATACGAGCAAGAATGGTGTGTTGCCTATTGGAGTCCGGATCGTTGTTCGATATCCTAGAGATATTTGTCCAACTTTTCGTCCCAGTCTTATTTGTTGGATGAGACAAACTTCTTCAGCAATCTGATAATTGTTTTGTCGAAAGCTTCTGCTAATCCATTTTTTACTGTATAATATAGGGTTGAGGCCACATTATTGATTCGATGTTTCACATAGAATCGATAAAATGTATGGCTCGCGAATTGAGGGTTGTTGTCGTGGATGATGTGCCTAGGGATCCTGAAGCGGCGGACCATGTGATGCATAATAAAAGCGATCACGTTGGACGCCTTTACTTCTGCTAATGGCACAGCCTTCGCCCATTTGAGAAGTAGTCGATTATGGTGAGGATAACCGATGTCCTTCTGATGACGACGGGATGATTGGCCCAATGACGTCAATTCCCAGGCTTCGAATGGCCAGAAGGCTATTGTTGGGTGGAAAAATTATGAAGGCTTATGTAAAAAATCTGTGTGGATTTTGTATGCCTTGCATTTCCTGGCATAGTCTATGGCGTCTGATGTACCTCGCTTATTCCGTCATGCGCCTCCCGAAGCGGTTGTTTGGCCTTCTGTTCTGATAAGCATCGAAGGAGGAGCCCGTCATATGAAATTTGATACAAATTTTTAGTGACCGTATCATAGTAGAATTAGAGGGATCATAGGTTGAACTATTTCATCCACCAAATTTGAGTGCACCTACATGACCTTGTCCTTTACAATCTTGAGCAGGATCATTTGGCGTTATGGTCGCGTGCTAGAGGAAGGTTGACGATCTCGATCGTGCCTTGGGGATCAAAATCACTCCGCCTTGGACCTTGACTCCTGGGAGATTGTCGAATCGTATCGACACAATGTTGGCAGCCATCGTGTGTTCTTCGAAGTCGAGGGTAACAGCTGTTGAGTCAATGAGCCATTGAATCTGCCCTTTAATGATGTAGCATTCCTTGGTCGCATGGCCAATGAGCTGGTGATTTATGCAGTACTTAGGACTGTCTATCCTTCCTACTTTTTCTGGGTGTCTCTGCTTAGGCAGCCGTAGTATGTATTTCTTCATGAGGACATTAAATATGTCGACAACCTAGTCGTTAGAGAAGGAGTATGTGTCCTTTCATTTGGTCGAGTCCGTAGGTAGTGCCTTGCCCCTTCTTTTTCTATGTTAACGACAAGGAATTCTTTCCCCCTGCTACTACGACCGTCGTTGCTGCTTTGAGGGTGCCTCCCTCTATTTTTATTGTTCAAGGCCTGGACCCGATCAGATGAATACATTTGGCATTCTTCTTTGCCTGGTCGGCACTTATAATGAAAGTCGCCCAATCAGCATGCTGGCCCGTGCCCATATAGAGAATTTGATAGCAGGCATTAGGTCCCGTCGACATGTGTCCATGAGGATCGTCTCGGGAGTCCCCGAAGGCATCTTCAGGGTGTTCTGCCTTAAGCGCTCAATGAAGTCACGTGCCGATTCTTTGTTGCGCTAAACCGTATGAATGGGGGTGGACATTCGCATGTCCATCATTTTGTAGAAGCGCGCCATCAACAACTCCGGGAGGTCGTTGAATGTTTTAATGCAGTTATCAGGAAAACTGCAAAACCATTCTTATGAGACATCGGTTAACGCCTCCACAAACACTTTAGTGAGCAGGGCGTCATCCATAGGCTAATGCCCCGTCATGGACTCAAAGTAATTCAAGTACCGATGCCGATGGTTGTGGCACGAAGAGGACATTGGACTCGCCATTGGGGCATGCCTCCTGACTTCCCTGTCATAAAGTCGTTGTCGGAGTTATATTAGCCCTTATGTCTGCAATTGACTGAGATATGGATTGTATTATGGCGTTGAGGGTGGTCATCATCGCTTCCAATGCGTCGAGCCATTGCCAGTCCCTTGTACTGGCATCATCTTCTCCAGCCATGTATGTAAGCCCCTTGAATTTTGGGTTTCTACTAAAAAAATTTAAATGAATTATTTTCCATAAATAGTTTTATTATAATTAGTTTTGATCATAAAATGTACCTTTCCGTGACTTTGTTTTTTGGAGCGCAAAGGATGACAATCTCTCGGAACAACCTTCATGACTTTGCAGTAGACAAGATTATCTTTACTTTGATATATCATGTCCCACTCAAACTTGTTCTCTCATATTTTATTTATATCGTACAACTTTCTGGTCAATTTAGGGCATTTGGCCATCTACCGAAAACTTGACCTAACTTCCAATTTAATTTCGGGACTCAACATCGATCTAACCTAATCGATCCAATATATGGTTTTAACCTATTTTTGGCCTACTATGCACATGCCACTTACCTGTCATCCAATTAAGCTCCCTCATGCTATTATCTCATCAATGATCATAAATGACTTAATTTGTAGTCACGATCGCACCAAGCTCAAACCTAATCCAATCTAACCAAAACCACCCAACCCAAGTGGTGGTAAACACCCTTATTTTATTGCTATTATTAATAATATTCCTATATTAATATATAATTAATTAAGTTGGAATGACACTACCAAAATACACTCAATTAGCGACGGATATTTAGCGACAAAATTTTTCCGTCGACGTTAGCGACGGAATCATGGCCGCACACCGACTGATTACCGACCACACATTTTTTGCCTTTTTTATTTTAATTTTAGGGGGAGGAAAGGTCGCACATCCGTCGCTAGACTGTCGGAGTTATAGCGACGGATATACAGTCGTCGCTATGCAGTCGATTATTTGGCGGGAATTGTGTAGAGAATTGGCGGGACATATCTTCGACTATGTAGCGACGGATATTCAGTCGGGACGTATCAAACAGGGCGACTACTGGGCGACGGATGTTTCTACGTCGCTAGTCCGTCACTATATATACGTACCAGACTTTAAATGAAACGGCGGAGGGAACTTTTCACATTCCCCCCAAATTCACTCTCTCTCTCTCTCTCTCGCCGGTGTCGGCTTCGGTGATCGGCGCCGGTGTCATCATCGGCGTCGGCGTTCTCTCCTCTCTCTTTTTCGTAGGTAACCCCCTCTCTCTCTCGAGCTCTCTCTCTCTCTCTCTCTCTCTCGCGGTGTCGTATAGGGACTGGGCGGCGCGCTTGGGGCTGGGCCGTCCGGGGCTGGGCGGTTGGCTTGGGTAGGGGCTGGGCGGTAGGCTTGGGGCGGGGGCGTCGGGGGCTGGGCGGCGGACTTGGGGCTGGGGCGTCGGGGTCTGGGCGGCTGGCTTGGGTCGGGGTCTGGGCGGTGGGCTTGGGGCGGGGGCGTCGGGGTCTGGGAGGCGGGCTTGGGGTTGGGGCGTCGAGGGCTGGGCGGTTGGCTTGGGTCGGGGGCTGGGCGGTGGGCTTGGGGCGGCGGCGTCGGGGGCTGGGCGGCTGGTTTGGGGCGGGGGCGTCGGCGGCTGGGCGGCTGGCTTGGGTCTGGGTCTGGGTGGTGGGCTTGGCGCGGGGACGTCGGGGTCTGGGAGGCGGGCTTGGGGTTGGGGCGTCGGGACTGGGCGACTGGCTTGGGTGGGGGACTGGGCGGTGGGCTTGGGGCGGTGACGTCGGGGGCTGGGCGGCTAGCTTAGGGCGGGGGCGTCGGGGGCTGGGCGGCTGGCTTGGGTCGGGGGCTGGGCGGTGGGCTTGGGGCGGGGGCGTCGGTGTCTGGGAGGCGGGCTTGGGGCTGGGTGTCGGGGGCTGGGCGGCTAGCTTGGGTCGGGGGCTGGGCGGTGGGCTTGGGGCGGCGGCGTCGGGGGCTGGGCGGCTGGCTTGGGGCGGGTGCGTCGGGGCTATTTACAACCGACGCAGAGCCATAAGCACTCTTCATAACCGGCGGTAGGCTTTGGTCGGGGGCGGCGGGTGGCTTTGCTTCTCAAATTCTTCTGAGTTTATATATTGGCTAAATAATGTGTTATCCATATTGGGTGTTCCATTAGTTTGGTGGTGTTTGGATTAGTAAATATGAATATGGGGTTTAGATTCATGGTGTATATGTTCACTGTCTCAAGGACAGTACGAGTTCTATCAGTTGTGTGCTTTTGTATAGATGTATATATCTATACATATAGCTGTGATATACATATGTGTATGTGACAATCTCAGTTAGCGACGGACTAGTTACCGGTTAGCGACGGATATTTTCAACTCTATTTGTATTAATCTACGGTACGACATGGTGATCAGGACGTAGTCCCTGCAGCCATTCGACTGGCGAGGCAGAAACTATGTAGCCGTAGATAAAATTGACTGTCTTCCGACCCTCATCCCTCGGCAATGATGATACGACAACCTATCACTATATCTTGTATAGTAGTAGATGATGTCTTAGTATTACATTAAGTGAGTTCATCTTGATTCTGTTACGTCCTTCAGATACTAGATACGATAAGAACATATACTACACGATATGTATACAGAATATAGATGATTCACACTAATGTATGCTAGAATGAAATTTGGGTTGTGTTCTGAGCCATCCGTTCTCAAGAAACACATAGGAATTAGTAGTGTGAGAGCGCCGAAGAGAGTGAGAGAGCCGGAGGGGGGGAGGAGAGAGAGAGAGAGTAAAATGGTACGACATGGTGAAGTAGTACTGTATTTTGGCTCCAGTTCCAGCTCCATTTGTATTAATCTACGGTACGACATGGTGATCAGGACATAGTCCCTGCAGCCATTCGACTGGCGAGGCAGAAACTATGTAGCCGTAGATAAAGTTGACTGTCCTCCGATCCTCATCCCTCGGCAATGATGGCAATGATGATACGACAACCTATCACTATATCTTATATAGTAGTAGATGATGTCTTAGTATTATATTATGTGAGTTCATCTTGATTCTGTTACATTCTTCAGATACTAGATACGATAAGAACATATACTACACCATATGTACAGAACATAGATGATTCACACTAATGTATGCTAGAATGAATCTTGGGTTGTGTTCTGAGCCATCCGTTCTCACACTTGAAGATAAATCGAATTATAATGACGGATATTAGGTTACTCTTCAGGATAATTGATGTCTAGTTTATATTAATTTGGTTTCGTCTATATGATTCTTGGATAATTGGTGTGCATTAAATTCGTATGTGCATATTTGGTCTATGTGATTGTTGGATAATTGGTGTGCATTATATATTGGTTTGGTTTATGCATATTTTTGTGAACAGAGAAAGTGCTGCAATTTTTTTTTAAAAAAATTCTCAGTTACCGACGGACTAGTGACCGGTTAGCGACGGATATTTCCCGCTCCATTTTTATTAGTCTACGGTACGACATGGTGATCATCCAGTAGTCCCTGCATCCCTCGGCAATGATGATACGACAACCTATCACTATATCTTATATAGTAGTAGATGATGTCTTAGTATTACATTAGTGAGTTCATCTTGATTCTGTTACGTTCTTCAGATACTAGATACGATAAGAACATATACTACACCATATGTACAGAACATAGATGATTCACACTAATGTATGCTAGAATGAATCTTGGCTTGTGTTCTGAGCCATCCGTTCTGATCAAGCATCTTCCTTCTCCTCTCTTCCACCATGGCTCTGAACCCATCTGCTCCTTCCTACTTTCCTTCTTTTTATTTGACTCTCTCAGCCACATATGACATCCAGCTCAAGTGTAGAGTCGGGGGAGAAGAAATGGGAGGAAGAGGAGGGGGAAGTAGCACAGCCGGCGGCATGACCCGGAGGAAGTACTGAGGTTTTCTTCAACAGCCGTAGGAGAACTATAAGGATATATCTTTTCACAACATGTCATCTTGTCAAAGACCCTTCATGTGAATATCATGTTACCGCGGTGTCGGAAGACTAACATATCATAAGTTTTTAAGCCGTGTGTTTTGACATAATCTTCCCAACTCTTTCCTCCTATGTAGTAATCTTGCATTATTACATAGCAGGAAAGAGTTTGGAGGATTATGTCAAAACACACGGCTTAGAAAATTATGAACTCACTAATATATTATATATATATATATATATATATATATATATATATATATATATATATATATATATATATATATATATATATATATATTAGAATATGTATATACATAATTAGAGAATATAGATACATATATATTTAGAGTATATGTATACATATTTATATATTTTGGAGTAAAAAAAGTTTATTCCCTCTCCCTAATCCTAAAACCACCATAAACCCAACCCAACTATTAGTAATACTAAGGCCTAGGGATTCACCCTCTATATATGATTTAGTGTGTATATTTTTTTTGGTGTTTATATACACATATATACTGTCACGCCCCAGAACCAGAATACTGGAGATCGGGGGCAAAACAAAGCCAGCTAAGTATATCAGAGTACGCCAATACCCCGAGATACGGTCAAAGCTGTCTAGAAGACAAGTAGGTGGACTCTAGCATGCCACTGACGACTCCTAAGGTCGAACAAATCCTATCTCAATCCAATCAACATAAGAAGCTATAAAGAGTAAATCATATATGAGATGGGTAAGGTGTCCCAAACACAAATGTATACATAATCATGAGTGCTGACATAATAAAAGATATATCAATTGACTATACAAAAGGTACGTAAATGTACAACTAGCAGCTGTCCAGAATATACATCCATGCCGTACTAAGACGGAGGGAACAAAACCCAGAAACAAGGACTAACATATGTCCTTGGCTAATACACCACAAAATGAAAGTGCAAGATAAAGTAGGAAATAAAGTTAACCCACTCGCTAATCCATGTCGGTCCTCTGAGTGCGAACCATCCGGAGGAGAAGACGGTAGATCCTCGTGATCAACTATAGAACCTGGTCATGCAAAACCAGTGGAGTCAGACCCCAAATAGCAAGTACCACAAGGAAGGCTCGAGGCGAACGACAAAGTCCAACAACAACACAACAACATAATGACAGAAATAAATAAATATGGGTCGAGACTAGTACGGTACCAATGCACGTATCTCGAGAATATAAATGACTGAATGGAAATACTGAACCATATAGCAATAGAGAACAATAAGCCAATGAGCAACAAGGGACTTAGGAACTACTAGAAATTGGAGCCACAACCCTTAAACCAAACAAGGACCAGGATTGCAGATCTTTTCCCTAGCAGAACTTAGCCTCTGGCCACTCATCGACATAAGAGCATATAAATTAACGCACAACTAAAAGTGCACGACCAATCATTACCTACGGCTTGCTATCATTAACTAGCTAGGGTTATCACAATCTTAATTACTAGTATGCAAGTTGAGGATCTTCGCAACTACCTGACTGCAGATACCCGGATGTCCAGGGGTACGATTATACATCGATTGCCCAACGAGACTGCTGGCAGATGAAACGTGTCTTGACCTGTATCATGAAAAACCATATCATATACTTGTAAAAGAAAACATATAACTGACTGTGCTACAACCCAGCACGACATGTGACTCGATCGTATCATATAACATATATAACTGACTGTGCCGCAATATGGCACGACATGTGACTCGATCATGTATCAATACACGCAATCTTGGTAGGTCATGGAGCCCTTGCCTAGCATGGTTGAGCCACGCCTTATGGGGCCCTTGGAGCTCGGGATTGGTAGTGCGAATTTTCCCCTACAATGATCTGCTTGAATTTACTAGTCATTTATCTTATCATATTCATGTCAAATTCTCAAGTCGTGGATACTCAAGAATTTCCTAAGATGACGTGTGCTATGTACGAGTAAATCGTAAGTTATCACTTACGAACATTCCTATACTAACATCATGTGATACACGGAACAATACTCACACTCGATTGTCCAGTGCCAAGATGCAATAGATTAAACATTCAACAAGCTATATCCACGGTGTCAAGAAAGAACATGTACTCATATCTCTGTTCCAGAAATAAATAAGAAAATTAAGTCATGAGTGCACTACTACGAGCCACTAAATCGAGCTAGGCATATACAGTAATCTTGAGTGCACCCTGACAGGCCACTATCTATAATCTGGACATAGAAAAATACATGAACATAAGCATGTACTATGTATATAGGGTGTACAATCATTCTCTAACTATCCAAGATCATCTAATCATGTTAAGAGTCCATTACAATCGAGAAAATATCAAAAACGGACAAATATAGCCTAAAATGGCATACCGACGGTATTCCGGCCTAAAGAGAATGTTTCTGGTGCAAAAATCGGCATACCGTCGGTATACCGGTTTTCCAAACAGCAACAAAATTTAGATTTTTGCCAAAACTTATTTCGGCCATAAAAACTTTATTTTAAATCGAAATTCAGATTTTCAAAAGTCAAAATTGCATAAAATTGAATTTCCTACAACATGGAAGTATTAGTTTCCACAAATTAAAACATTTGATAGATCAATACCTCAAAATACTCAAAAATCATATCTAGAAACTCAGATCTATACAATATTGTCGATCAAAACCAAAAGTGTATACATTAAACATGTTAACAATTTAGAGGAGCATATTATAGAACAATAAAACTTTAATTTATATGGAAAAAAAATTATAGCATGGTCATGTCACTTTTGAGCAAGATGTACTTGCCTAAGGTTAAGTTCCAAGCCTAATCTTCTACTTCACCACTAAGAGGGGTTTCGAAACCACACTCTAGGCCTCAAGGCCAAGCCTTCCTAAGCTTGAGGAAGAGGGAAGAGAGTGAAGAGGAAATGGAGAAGGAAAGAAAAGATAGGAGAGAGAAACTCGATGGATATATATATAAGGGGTGAATTAATCGTGACCGTTGGATTGTGATCCATGTCAAAATCTAGATCAATCCTGGACATTGAAAGAAAACCAATTATCCAATGGATAATAGGATGCATCTACACTATTCACGAAAATATCTAAACACTATTTATCAAAATATCCAAAACACAATTCATAAAAATATCGAAAACACTATTTACGAAAATATTTAAAATCAAAAATATCTGAAAAGTGGAAATTTGCCCAGGGCGGTATGTCGTCGGTATACACCGGTACACCGTCGGTATGCCGGCCAAGGAGAAAATCTTTAATTTGGAAAAAATTTAAAGCGTTCCAAAAATTGAGAAAATACGAAATACTATACAAAATACGTATCCGTATATAAATACCGATACTGTGAGACGAGTCTCACATATACGCATATATAATTTTGGGCATATATATACATATATCATATATAATCCTCACTTCCTAAATACAATTTCCCAAACCTATATTATTAATAGGCCCTGACCCAAAATAGAAAAAAAAACCAGCCAAAGCCTGGACTCATTAGCCCCATATTAAGTTTTTTGTTATTATTAGAACCCAATGGGTTTAGGATTTTCCTTTTTCCTTCTTCTTAGTAGAAAATACGAAGCCAAGACCGGCCCAGCCAAACAGTTTAGGTAATGAACTTATATTAGGCAGGAAAGAATCACACCCTGAACCCGCAACCTGCTAAGCATGAGTTGCTACTAAAAACCATAACCTGTAAATGGAAGCAACCGCCATACTTCTCAAACACTCATATATAACCAGACCTCCTATTTCCTACATTCACCCCTACCACTACTCACAGCAACCACCACCTTCATACGAGGCTACACCATTCCTCTCATTCACGAGTGAACTTCCTCGTCGACCCTTCCTTCCAGAGCCATCGAGGATGCCATAACACTCGCATGATGGTACATACCCCCGTTCATGTTGGCGCAGGCCCAGAGCTGCGTCTTCCCGATAGTGTAACTGTGTCTGCTGCGTACCAGCCATGTACTGTCGTGCACCACCATATTGTCATTACGATGACCTGTAGGGCTATGCGCAACCGTGTGATAGCCAGCACCACCCCGGCGTGCCCTCGGCCAACAACTCACACACGCACGCATAACGACAGCAACCGCGCAAACAAGAGTCGCAGAAGTAACGGTCGCCGCAACCACCACCCACACGGTGATCGTGGGACTCCGACGATTCTACAGGACCTTCCTCCGTACGCCATTGCCTTCCCCGACGATATTCATGGGCGATTCCTGCGAATCGAAATAGAAATCGTCGTGACGCGTGTGATATTCAAGTCTGGATTTTGTTTTAGGATGACGACTTTACGCACATTTTCTGGGTGATCCGACAATTTGATCATTGATCCGATTCTTCTATCTCAATCTCGATATACTTGTTCGCTCACCTAAAATTTTAATTGTTCATTCGATCGCTTGATAGATGAAAACCGGCCGCCAAGTTGATCGTTTAAATTGTATTATTTTTGCACAGTTTCATGGAGCCAACTTCACGAATTCGTTTCTTCCTCTTCGAAGCTCCGATCGATGTGCCACCAGTTTCTATGTGTAGGAGGTTGAACCACCTCCATGTCATAAATTTTTTTAGCTTAATAGGATATCTTTTGGTTGGTTGAAATCGACGCCAAAGTTGGCCTCTAGAAGTCCTAATTTCCAACTTGTAAAATTTAAATTTTGGACACGGACTCCAAAATCCAATTTTGACACCACCAATGGACTCGTGGCATCGTTCTGCCTATATAATTTGCCGAGTTTGGAGTAACGTGGCCCCGGCACGCATTTTGGTGCAAATCGGGTCCCTTTATCGTGGTCAACGGATTATTTTGAGATCGGCTCATCGGAATCCAATTCTGGATATATCGTTGGGTTCGTAACATTATTTTGAACTAGTTGACGTACAATTTGTTAGGTTTAGAGAACTTTTGTCCTGGCATATTTTTTGGTACAAAGTGGGTCCAACGGCAGACATCATTTTGATCCTAAATTATAATTTTGCCCCCGTATCCAAGTTGGACTCATGTCCTGGCTATCCTAGCTAATTTGACCATTTTGGCCATATTGGTGATGTTTGTTTCATCATCTGACGAAGTCTGTAGATTTTCCTTTATGTATCACCTTTAATTATAATTAATTTTTGTTTTGTTCGTATTTCAGAATCTGTACGTCAAAACTAAGATCAGTCGATTACAGTGATCTCACATCACTGAAATTGATAAGTTAACCATGTGGATCTCCAATATAAGATTGTTCATCTTGCGGTTAATCATCTATCTCGATTTGCATGTCATAGGTTTTGTTGTACGAATAATGAGGTACAAACTTGATATTTCAAACCTACACCTTGCAATTCATGGTATTAGCAAATACTAATTATAGGGACTAGTATGGCCTAGTTCCAGGCGATATAATTAACAGGTGACTTAGATAATCTAAGGTAACACGTGACTAGAACAACCCAAGCTCTCTATATGGGAGTTATGAATTATAAATGTACTATGGTGAGTGATATATGCTTGTTTGTGACTTGGGTGATAGATATTTACTCGGAGTTTGGTTCATTGGCTCATGGATAGTGGGATAGACTTTGTTACTACAGTATCAACACAGTTTGAACAAACTCTAGGCAAGTATACCTTGCCAATATTATTTACAATATCTACATGCTTATAGTTTCTTATCAGTCGATTCAAACTGGATATATTGTACACGATTTTCTTGTTCATTTTTACTATACTATCATAATATTTTCTGCTGACACATAGACCTAATACACAGATTCGTACTGCATGGCATATAGGTGACTATTATGATCTCTAGATGTTGCTGATGTTGGATCTCCTGTGTACATATTTTGACTGGACTTCTGGACTTATCTTTTATTAGAGCCGGTCTGGATGTGTCGTGGATACGACACAGATAGTAGCATTGGATAGGAAGGACATTTACTAGGCGTGAGAGCTACTATGCAAATATCACTATGTACTTATCATTATACATCCTTATTCGAGAGATTTTGTAACCGGAGTTACGTGCCTCTCATATATATCGGAGACTCTATACCGCAGCTACGACTATATTTATCGGGAGACACTATACCAGAACTACGACTACATTTTTCAGGAGACTATAGCGGAGATACCATCCTGCATTCTGAGAGACTCTATACCGAAGCTACGAATTTTATATTTGGAAAGCCCTCGCGTCAAAACTTGTCCTCATTTGCATATTACACCGACTAAATGGTTGGCCTAGTAGTAGTATTACTTGATCACCTGTGTATTACCCTGAATCACATGCTTCTACCTACATATGGTATTTACTGTACTTCATATCGACATGTATATTATATATCTTGCTATGTCCCGCTGAGGACCTGGTTTCCTTCCAGGTTGGCTGAGTAGGTTTGTAGAGCTCCTTGCTGGATTGTTGCTGGTATTTATTTTATTCCAGGTATATACTATTTCGAAGTTTCATCTTCTGCTATTACATATCTACTCGATTATGTAGTATTTATAGACTCATATTATTCTTTTCGAGTCTACTCGGGCGAGTATGATTATTGGGCTGCAGACTAGTATTTATATTTCCTTTCTTATGTTTTTGTTATCTGGATTGAGATATAGAGTTGATACAGTGATAGTTAGACCATTTCGAACAACTTGTACATATTCTAGTCGGACTAGAGTCTGGTTGAATACGTAGCTGGCCTATGCTATGTGGTTCGGTCCTACGTATTTTGGGACTAGGGCATGACACAGTTTTTGTCGTGGCCGATGCAGGTCGAGTTAGCCGTTTCGATTACGTTAATGTACCGAGCAGACCTGCGAATAGGACAATATATTAGAATCTCAATCCATTGCTTTTGGAAATTCCTTTGACTTCTACTATCGCCTTTGTTTGCCATTAAATATCAAGAATAAAAATTACAGATGAATTGAACTTGATTGCCAACTCGTTTGTACAAAAGAAATCCTAAAAAGAAACCTTAGGAAACAATCTAAGTACAATTGTTTAGTTTTTTATTCTGGGGGTGACGATAGAGGCTCGGGAAAGTGTAGCAACTCTGCCTTACTCCTTGGACTATCTGACACGGTCTTTACTCTTGAAGAAATTGCCCTTCGTAGGTTGCTAGCCTTTTGCATGGGTATGGTACCGTACTATTTATAGTGATAGATATCTTGAGCCGTATAGATGGCCACGTGACCACGTGGATACAACAGCACACAAAGACCCGGTCTTTGGCCGCTAGCTGGTGACTTGTTGAGATTTCTTTGCAGCAAATCTGGGTGGTTGAGACTTGGTCAGCCTGCCACGTGTCCTATCGAAGGATAGGATCAATCTTCTTAAGTCATTTTGAGCCGCATAGGTCTTTTAATGTTCGACCATGCTGGGCAACATAAGACTCATGCGGCTTAGGTCGTAGTCTCCCTTAGTCCGCATATAGCTTAGGGACTTTTGAGCGGCATAGATTCTATATTCTGGGCCGCATAAAGCTCATGCGGCTCAGGTTGCAATCATCCTTGGCCGTATGAAGTGCATAGATTGAGCCGCATAAGGTTCATGCGGCTCGGGTCACAGTCCTTGTTTTTTCCATGCTTCTGCAAGACACCCTTCAAAGTTTTCAAATTGTAAATTTGGAATACTTTGAATAAGAAGCATGGAGATATGTCAAGCCGCAGGGAGTATTCGAGTCAGGAGAGACCTTGAGCCGCAGGAAAATCTTGAGCCGTAGGGAGATCCCATCCAGACTGCCAGCTGTCAGCTACATTTAATGTCTTGATTTGGATTTGGATTTGGGTTCTCTTTTTTGAGATAAAGTTGATGGTTACTAAGGATAAAATTCCCAAACGTCATCATTATCTTTAATGGGCTCGAGAATCGAAACGATGCTCTTTCAAAAACCTTATAAATATAAGTCATTCGGAAAAAAATTTCTCTTTTACCTTTTTCTCCTTCGTCTTCATTATTTTTGTCATCCTTTCTGTCCCAGTTAGCTATGGCTCCAAAAGCTTCCAAGTCGACTGGTACTGCGGCCAAAGGGAAGGGACTCGCCTCTCCGTCGAGAGCTGTGGACTCTCCTTCCATTCATCCCGACATGCAACCCCTACCAACGGTAAGGACAGTCGGAAAACGATGACTTAATTTTGAATGGCCATATCGTATATTTTATGCGCAGGCCTGTCATGTATCGCCTCTGTGCTTAGGCATAATCGATGCATGCCCTGTCTCATTGGACCGTATGTGTTCTGTATGATGGGGCCGCATAGGCTGAGCTGCATAAGTGTTACATAATTGACCCTGACCAAGCCGCATAAGTATTTCATAACTGAACCGCATAAGTGATTCCTTAATTGAACCGCATGAGTACTGCATAACTGAACCGCATAAGTGCCTCAAGACTGATCCGCATAAGTACTTCATGACTGAGCCTCATGAGCACTGTATAACTTGGACCGCATATATGCCTCATGATTGAGCCGCATGGGCACTGCATAGCAGGATTATATGACTGATCCGCATGCGTCTCATGTTCTTAAGCCGCATGCGTCTCATGTTCTTAAGCCGCATGCGCATTCCTCATAACTAGGCCGTATAGGTTCTGTTTGGCTAGGCCACATTGCTGAAGAATGAACTTTGTTTTCTTCTAGTTACATTTCTTCTTTGTCATTTACAGTGACCCTACCTACAGCTCTATCGGGGGAGCTCTTGACAGGATATGCCCAATCAGCGTTGGGTGTTAGATTTGACCACATAATCTAAGATATGTCGACTCTAATCACCCGAAGTCAACGTGAAGACAGGCTGAGGGAGATCAGAAGCCAATCCTTCTCCTTCTTACTTAGCATGATGAACTTTGTGCAATTGAATGGCATTCATCTGAAGCCTATGTTTTTATTCGGGGATGCCCTAATTTTTTAGACCCTAGCATCATAGAGACATCTGAGAGCTGGGACTTCTATTTTCAGGGGGAAGCGATTCACATACCCCTAATGGAGCACCACTTTACCCTATCAGGTTTCAATATGGTGCCTCTTGAGAGGAAGATGTCGGGTTCTCTAACTCTGGATCAGCCGAGAGTCTTCGTGGGCCATATCCGTTTTAATAACCCCACGCGGTCAGTGGTTGTAGTAAGGGAAACAATGAGCTAAATCCGTCATTGGGCTGGCTCCTGGCAGTCTCATCAATGAACTGAAGCCCAACATGCGATTCTCCGAGGCTGATACTTTTTTGAATTGGATTGCTCACAAAGGGTCATACCCTGCAGGAAGATTGTCGTTACTTAACTAGCAGCATCGTTCCCCTCTGTGGGTCAATGTCTTGGATCTTGGCGGAGTACGAGGACACCCTACGACGGATCTGTAACGCCCCAGTCCTAAAATACGTAGGGCTAGGAACGTAGACATGCCAGCCGTATAATAAATATACGTAAGCTGTAAAATGCAGTAGAACCATAACTAATCTCATCCACACAAAATATAAGAATAAAAGATATCATATAATCGATGAATTGTCATTGGTACATGTAGTTGGGCGGAGACAAATCTACTACCAACCATAAAAAGATATACATGATAAAAGAATGATTTTGGCGAGCGAAGCGAACACGATCAAAGTACAATCATCCTCGTAGAAATAGTGACGATCATGGCCACGGCTAGAACACCTGCAAAAGACAAGAACACACACACACCTGGCGAGATAACCAGGTCCTCAGAGGGACGTAACAAGATACAATAAACATGCCATATAATAACTGAATATGCCACAATCAAAGAAAGTGACAAGACACAAATAAGGTAACCTAACCGTACTAAAGTGAACATGCAGTTGAGAACAACCCTTTCGTCGTATGAGCCCTGGCTATAAATGGGATATGGTATAGTCCCCAATTAGGCACCAGTGACCTAAGCGCATGACGTTCAAAAACGACAGTGGCCAACCTGAGAGGCTCATACCCGTATCTCCAGCGGAGCTTTCGGGTTACAAGGGAAGTACAATCGAAGCCCATACGACAAGGAAATGTTCTCCCCATCCAATGTACCTATCATGTCGCATCCACGACCATGTAACACTACTAAGCGTCAAGTCTTCTAACATATAACTATTGACAGTTAGACCTAACGCACGTCCTGCACGCATCAGAGATCAGCCAATACGCAAGTCTGTAGACTGTATGCTACTCATAACTCACACATCTCATGGCACAACAGTGTCAAAGTTTATGCAATGCACTAAGCTAGTGGTAGTCCCTTAACTCTAAGTCCATATGCAATCAAAGGGTAAATAACAAGGTACAGCTAATATCACTGAGCAGGCAGTAAATCAAGAACTGGAAATAAATGAACAGTGATATGTAATAAAATGCAAACTGAAAATAAATAGTATAATGGCAAGGTATCTTTCCTAGTGTGTCGTCTGTTGTGGTTCGATAATCCGACAAGTCATGTCTGTCCAGTAGCCATGTTTGATATGTAATGGTCCGAGAGTCACGACGAAATTAGGGATATGATTAGTCATGAGAAATGAGGATAATTGGGAGAATTTGCGGAGAAAAGAAAATAGATTTTTATTAGTTAAATATATTTTTAGATAATAAAAAGAATTATTTTGACTGAAAACTGTTAAGTGTAGAAGCATGGAATTTCAGGACCAGAAATCCTATGTGCTAGATACTACATGCGCCAGAGCTCGGACAGAGTACTTCACAGCAAAAAAATATCGAATATAAACGTCGAATATAGACATCGAAAATGGACTTTTTATTACATATAAAAGTCTATTACATGTCTAAGAAAAGATTGTACAAAGGAGAATTTCTACAAAGAAAAGATCCTAAGTCTACAGCCAGCAGCCATCATGCGCCCTCAAATAGGCGCAGCAATCACCACGCGCCCTTAGCAGGGCGCATCCTTTTCAGCAGCTCAGTTATGTGCATCCTTTTCAGCAGCTCAGTTATGTGCATACCAGTTATGTGCATCCCTTCAGCAGCCCAGTTATGTGCCGCTCTTCCAGCCAGGCTCACCGCCGTCAAAATGCTTCGACTAATGAAGCATTTATTGAGCAGAACGAGGGTGGCAATCAACCCTCTAGTCGAGGAAGAGAAGAGCACCGCAAGCCAACCTGTGGCCAGGGGAGGCTTCGAAAGAGCCTCCAAAGGCCAAGGAAGACCGTAATCGAAACTGCGGCTAAAGGAGCAGCTTTCAACACAACCAGAGTGGGCGACACCCACTTTGAAGGAAGAAAGAGCCCCAAAAGCCGCAGCACCGCCATTCAGATCTGCGGCTCTTCCTGCACAACGAAGACGAGGCTAGAGCATCCCTATCTTTGGATGCAACAGGCACCTTCCGCCTGCCTCGGAAGCCCTCGACTCCGACTTTTGGATGTAACAGTCACCTTCAAGTGCATCAATGAAAACATTGCATCGCATCTTCACCCTCGGGAGCATCTCGTCAACAGAATGCATCCGAGTAAACAAGTTCATGTTGGAAGAACATAAGAGAACGAGAAACAAACTCTCTCCATGCCACTATTTATAGGCCGAGCAAATCAAATCCATGCGCCAAGTGGATGGTTCTCCGAATTCCGTACAATGAATTTGCATTAAATGGATGAACCGGATGCTTCGAAATCAGCTAAGTCAAAACAGCTATTTAAAGCACTCGAAGATCGTAACAGTCGTACCATTAAGACGTGTCACGAAGCAGATGCGCCGGCCAGACCGCGCATCACACGGACGCGCCCTTCAACATCAAGCGCATCATATAGACGCGCCCTTCAGTACCAAGCACATCACAGGGATACGCCCCCCATGCGTTCCCATACGCCTAGTGGAACGCCAACCGACGCGCCCACTCAGCTGTCCATCGAATGTCACAAACATTAAATGTCGAACTGACAGAGTTGGCAGCACGCCTCCCGAAGTCTGAACAGTTCAGAAGACGAAGCATCGCCAACGTCAGCATCATCATTACTTTCCTCCGACGGCTACTGCCACGTGGCCACCCAACCACTCGCATGCGCCTCTGCAGCCATGCGCCCAAATCTACATATGCCTCAAAAGTCGTGCGCCTTAGACTTTTCACTGATCTCTAAAGACAGAAGGAAAGTCACTATTAAAACTCTGTATGCGCCTCAAAAGCCATGCGCCCCAGACTTCTCTCTGATCACGAAAGACAGGAGAAAAGTCATTACTGAAGCCTCGCATGCGCCTCAAAAGCCATGCGTCCCAAATGGTTCGTGACTCTTAAAGGTTACGTGCCAAAGCCTCCTCATGCGCCCAATCCTAGGTGCATCCTGCCAGATCATTCCCCACCAAATTAGAGATCTCCGAGCCATGGGTCGATGACACGTGTCCTTTAAATCGACTCACCCAAGATCTCAGCAACAGAAAGATCTTCTCCTCTGCTACGTGCCGGCCCACAACAGCAGCATGAAAAATTCAACCCCTCGATCAGGGCACATCGTTCATACGCCTCCATCATCAATCAACGCGTGGCGCCCCCGCGTATAGGCGTATCCTACATGCGTGCATGAGCAGCCAGCCTGCAAAACTATAAATAGAGGGATCATTTCCTTCTTCCACACCTACCTACACACGGACAGAATATACAACGAACGAACATACCACCAGAGAGGCAGATACAGACACTCAACGTCTTCCTCCTCTCAGCAAGCTCCAACACCCAGAGCAATCCAAGTCTTCAGAGAACCGATAACCGTCGTCAGATCGTCAACGGAGTCAATGCATTACTACTCACTCCATCGGCACAAGGGACCCAGATAAACAAAAGTGTACTCCTAGGACTACATCTAAGTCCTATATTGTAACACTGTTCTGTTTGTATTGAAATTTGCAATCAAATAATTTTAATGGCAAACAAGCTGGCAACTCTGCTGGGGACCTCTTTCTCCTCTACCGAGAAAGCTGTGTCGCAATCCGACGACGTGAAGGTGGGCTCCTCCCACAAGATGTTGGTCGTACACCTCAATCAACAGGCGTATGAGGAGTTTATCTCTGAAGGCAGTGCGAGTCCTTCGAAGCGGCTGCCGAAGCCGAAGAAGACCCGCCGAATCTGGGTGCGCAAGGTCGACGCCTCGGGCACCACCACCGAAGGGGATACGCCAATCTAGCCTTTCCTTCCTGCTAACGTCCTCAGCAACCAAGATACGCCCGCCGGTGCAGCACATCTCGCGGGGAAACGTGCGACTGACCACATTCCCCAGCCATCTCCCTCTCCGGCGAGGAAGATGCATCGACGGAGCAGGGGCGCAGCCAATTCCCCGTACATCATCTCTGATGCGCCACAGAAGGTCTCTGTCTTTGACAGACTCACTCGCTGTAATGGCAAGAAGAATTTAGATTCTGAGTACTATGCACCCCAGCGGACTGGTACGAAGAAATCTAAGGCAGCACGGGCCATGCATCCCAAACGTGCTATACCAGCAGTAAGCCAGAAGCATGCGCTCATAATCATGTACGCTGCTGATGGTAAGCTGTACAAGGTCGACTCTGAAGAACAGATGGCAACTCTAAAGGGGGATGAATAGAGTTATAGTAATAATAACCAATTAAAAAATCAACTCTTTCACAATCTAAAATTAATCAGAGTAAATACGGAAAATAAATAAGGAGCAAGAGAGCATACGCAAACACAGCCGATTTTAACCTGGTTTCCCTCGTGGAGGACTAGTCCAGGCCTGAGAACTCTAGTTCAGGATTAAATCCACTATTTATGAAATAGTAGTTACAGCCGTGCCTTTACTTCAGAAGAGCACGTCAACTTCTTACAATGGATCGCAGTGGCGACGCTTGGAATTTTCCAAGCTACTTCTTGAACTCTTGCACAAGACTCCTAACTGAGAGATGCTGAGCACTCGAGACTTAGAAAACTTGTGGCTAGTAGATGAAGAAGGGTATGGCTTATATTGAGCTTAAGAGAGAAGAGAAGAGAAGATTGGATGATTGAAAATAAGAGAATTCTTGGCCTATTTATAGGTTTTTATCGGGCAGAATTCGGCCAGAATTCTGGTAGGAATTTTCAAAAATTTGGCCGTTGGACAACTAGCAACCAGCAAGCCCTAAAAATTAGGGTGCTGATTTTTAGGGGACAGAGTTCGGCCCGAACTCTGTGTGGAGGCAGAGTTCGGTCCGAACTCTGTCTCCAAGCACAGAATGGGTCCAAGGGTCCAGTGGGCTGATTTTGAATATAGAGCTTTATGGATTTGGATGGGTTATGGGTTGAGTCTCAAGAGCCCAGCATAACTCAGCTTACAATCATTCTAGACTCAATAAATTATAAAAGTACAGACTCGAAAAATGACTTACATCTGAAAAAATAAGCTGTCGTCTGGCTTGAACTGGATGTAGTCGTCTTGTGTCGTATTGAACTATCACAAGTATTATTTAGTCAATGTTATCAATATTTGGTTGACTGTGGCTTTGTGTCAACAATCTCCCCCATATTGATAATTGACAAAATAATAATTGAATATTCAATATCCATACCTGGACACATATAACGACATAGCTCCCCCATAATTTGTGCCGAGCTTTTGAATAGCTCCCCCATAAACAATGTTGTGAATCTTGTTGGCCTGTTAATAATATTCTTCCAAAAGCACATATAAACCAAACAGAACAGGAATACAGAACAGGAATATACACATATCTCCCCCTTTTGGCATTTAGCAATATGAGATATATCTATAATAACTGGCAAACTCACCAAAAAGAGAAGAAACTGCATGTAAACTAAGATAATAACCAAGAGTCATAAGAACATAGAAACTGATAATAGTACTGCCAAAGTCTCAAAAGCACAACTCATAAGAAGTGTACTACAAAACAAGTACATAAAAGTAACTAAAGCAAAATACATAAACATAATCTAAGATCAGTAGTAGCAGCATCACAAGTGGTGCATATCCATCATCGAGCATGAGAGGGCCCGGCGTCATCCGAAGCATCAGTAAAGGAGCGACGTGGGTCCACAAAAGTTGCATCCGGATCCATGTAGCGACGAACCCAAGGGTCATCAATACGGAATCCCTCACGACCTGGGTCTCGCTCCATAGGAATGGACATGGAAGGATGACGAGACATGGAATACCGAATGTCATACAGCTAGTTGCTGATAGCACTCATCTGCAAGGTAGTCCGATAGTCCAGCTGAGTCCAACGATCGTCCTCCAGAGTGAAACGATCTCGGAGCATGGCCTGAAGAGACTCAAGAGTGGCAGGAGGCGGAGGAGGATCCTGTCCGAGAGGAGGGGCATCTGTCTCATCATCAGAATGCTCTGACACTACTGGTGAGCCGATGGATGCCTGAAGCCTCCTTGCCTTAGAGAGAAAGGCAGGGGCAGGTAAGAATGGACATTCATCAAGGGGTACATGGAACGCACGAAAGATCATAGGAAGGTATAATGCATAAACCAAAGATCTTGGTTTCTTTCTACAGTTGATCATCCAATCCATTATTGTGCGTGGAAGGTTAAAGGGAACATAGAAGTGGAGATGGTACAATGCTGAAATCTCAAAATAAGTGACTTTATCGGTAGAACCCGCTTTGGGTAGAATGGTGTTGAAGATGATCCGATAAAGCTCATAGAAGTAAGGATTGAGGAATTTTGCCAATAGCTTACGAGGATGTGTGTTAGGGCTACACAGGTCGTACTTGAAGCTCTCTAGTGAAATCCCTTCGGGAAAGATAAAGGATCTAGCTTCAACAAGCTTTTCCCAAGAATTAGGCTCTTGAAGCTCAAGATATTCGGCCAATTCAAAATCATCAAAGGAGATATCAATTCCTGCAACTCGTGAATAAATATGAGTGTCATCATGGGTCAAGTTGCAGTAAAACATTTGAATGGCACTACGATAGATGACCGAATTAGAGGTAACGAGTTCATCAAGACAAAGGTCATTAAAGAGTGTATCATATTGTGAGAATATGGTAAAGTTGATGGGGTGTCCCGCAAATACTGGACGTGTCCGAAAATTACTAAACCAATTATTTGAGGCGTCTAGTGATACAAAAATTCGGTCGTCGTAAGTGTTTGGATCATTGGGACGTGGAGGATTGAACAACGGATGGATTTGTTGTTCAATGGCCGGTGCAACGGGTGGTGCAACGGGCGACTCAATGGGAGGAGAAGCATTCGACGAGGATGCGCCCTCAGTCCGAGGTCTCTTCCCGCGGTTGAGCAATCGAGGGGCCATAACACAATAGATAATGAAAGAAATTGAGATATAGAAAAGTAAGGAATTATACCTCAAACTAGTGATGAACTATGGAAGAGAATTGAAAAATAAGCCTTCTTCTTGATTTTTGGGAAGAATGGAGCACAAAAGAGGAGAAAGTAGGGTTAGGGTTTTGATAGAATTGTGTTTGAGAAGGTGGAAAGGTGGTAAGAAGGAAGGAGATGAAAGAGAAACCGAATATAGAAGAAGGGTTTCTCTTGGTCGGGTCAAATAATGACCATTGGATCAACATTTTGATCAACGGCTGGGGCTGTTCCCGGTTCTTGAACAGTCGGGCCGAATTCGGCCCGAACTCTGCTAGGAGCAGAATTCGGCCCAAATTCCGGATCCTGGTCACAGAATGGGAATCAGGCAGAAATAAGAAAATATTGGTTAAGTAATAGACAAACCAATATAAGATATGAGTATAAAGATAGAAAAGACCCAAGAATTGATTCTAAAGCAGCAATATGAAATTGAAATAATAGTATGTCAGTATGTGATAAATGAAAATGAACCATATAATAAACAAGAAATTATATCGTAATTCAATATTTTGAAGCTGCCATGGGTTAGCTGCAGGGGCCGGATCCCAGCTAGCGGCAGTCCTGAGGACTAGTGCACCGTGTCGCTTAGGCTTTTACGCATTATTGTCAGAAGGACCCTTTCGGCTTGTACCCATAGCAAGTTCATCATAATAGAATCAAGATATACTCGATATTTACGCAGGTTTATTTTAATTTACAACAGCTTCATCTAAAATTCCAAGTTCACGACAAAGAAAATTGAAGCGCTCTTCGGATAATAGTTTTGTGAAGAAGTCTGCTAACTGATGATCAGTGTCAATAAATTCTAAGTTAATCGTGCCATTTTGCTGATGATCACGCAAAAAGTGGTGACGAATTTCAATGTGCTTCGTGCGTAAGTGACAAATGGGGTTCTTAGTCAGATTTATAGCACTAGTGTTGTCACAAAAGATTGGAATATGCATGAAAGGTAAATTATAGTCTTCAAGGGTTTGCTTCATCCACAGAATTTATGCACAACAACGCCCAGCTGCGATGTATTCAGCTTCTGTTGTGGATAGTGCGGCAGAATTCTGCTTCTTGCTAAACCAAGAGGCTAAAGCTTTTTCTAATAAATGACACGTACCGCTCGTACTTTTACGGTCAACCTTGCATCCGGCGAAGTTAGCATCAGAATAACCAATGAGGTCAAATAATGTTGACTTGGGATACCATAGGCCCACTGTAACCGTACCCTTAAGGTATCGAAAGATACGCTTAACCGCGGTCATGTGTGATTCCTTAGAATTTGCTTGATATCTAGCACACAGGCAAACGCTAAACATAATATCAGGGCGACTTGCAGTAAGATAGAGTAGACTGCCTATCATACCTCGATACTTACATTGGTCTACGGGTTTGCCACTATCATCTGGTTCAAGTTTGGTTGAAGTAGGCATAGGAGTGCTGATTGGTTTGACGTTGTCAAGGTCGAATTTCTTCAGCATGTACTTTGTATACTTCGACTGACAGATGAAGGTTCCATTTGACATTTGTTTGACTTGCAGCCCGAGAAAGTAGTTGAGTTCTCCCATCATGCTCATCTCAAACTCGGTCTGCATACACTTGGCAAAATCTTGACAAAGAGTTTCATCAGTAGAACCAAAAATAATATCATCTACATATATTTGTACTAAAAGAATAGTGTCTTTGAAAGATTTTATGAAAAGTGTAGTGTCAATTTTCCCTTTTGAAAAACCTTTCTCAAGCAAAAAATTGCTTAGCCGTTCATACCAAGCTCTAGGGGCTTGTTTGAGGCCATACAGCGCTTTCTTTAGCTTGAACACGTGGTCGGGAAACTTGTGATTTTCAAAGCCAGGGGGTTGTTTTACATAAACTTTCTCCTTAATAAAACCATTCAAGAAAGCACTTTTAACATCCATTTGAAATAATTTGAAATTTTGAAAATTTGCAAATGCACAAAGCATCCGAATGGATTCTAATCTAGCAACAGGAGCATACGTCTCATCGTAGTCGATACCTTCCTCTTGGTTGTATCCTTGGACTACTAGACGAGCTTTGTTGCGTGTGACTGAACCATCTTCATTCACTTTGTTTCTATAAACCCATTTAGTACCAATAATAGAGTGATCAGCCGGTCTAGGAACAAGTTCCCATACTTGGCTCCTCTCGAATTGGTTGAGTTCCTCTTGCATAGCAGAAATCCAAAATTCATCATTGAAAGCTTCTAAAATGTTTTTAGGCTCAATTTGTGAAATAAAGGCAGTGCTAGCAATAGAGTCTCTTAATGATGATCTAGTAGTTACTCCACGTGAAATCTTGTCGATTACCAAATTTTCTGGATGTGATGGCTTGAAAGAGAATTTCTTAGGTAAGCTTTCTAGAGAATTTGTTTCGGTTGTGGTGTTCATTGGAGTAGACGTTGATGGCTCAACATCGTCATCAAGAGTAGCTGCTGTACTGTTATCTTCATCAAAAGTCATATTTGTAGACTCTTTCATAATTAATGAGCGTTTGTTAAAAACTCTATATCCCTTACTCTTGGCAGCATAGCCAAGAAAAATATAATCGTCAGCTTTGGCATCAAATTTGCCTAAGTTGTCTTTGGTGTTAAGGATAAAACATCTACAGCCAAAAACTCTAAAATAAGAAACATTTGGGGTTCTTCCGAACCAAAGCTCATAGGGTATTTTCTTTGTAATAGGACGAATAAGTACCCTATTTAAAATGTGGCATACTGTACTGACAGCTTCAGCCCAAAAGTATTTCGGAAGTGAAAACTTGTTCAACATGACTATAGCCATATCGCCAAGAGTCCTATTCTTCCGCTCCACAATACCATTTTGTTGGGGAGTTCTTGGACAAGAAAACTCATGATCAAAACCATTGGAATCATAAAACTTTTCTAAATCAGAATTTTTGAACTCGCCTACATGATCACTTCGGATTCGAGTAATCATGTAGCCTTTTTCGTTTTGAACTTTCTTGACAAAAATCTTAAAAACCGAAATAGCATCACTTTTATAAGTAAGAAAGAAAACCCAAGTAAATCTTGAAAAGTCATCAACAATAACAAAGGCATAGAGTTTTCCACCAAGACTGGCTACTCTACTAGGGCCAAATAAATCCATATGGAGTAGTTACAGGGGTCTAGTAGTGCTTACAGAGTTTATGGAATGAAAAGATGACTTGGTTGCCTTATTCAACTCACATTCGGCACATACGGTGTCCTTTTTGAATGTGATGTCGGGCAATCCTCTAACTAGCTTCTTGGTCGATAGCCTGGATATAATATCTATATTGGCATGACCAAGACGCTGGTGCCATAGTAACCGTTCATCTTTATGAGCATATAGGCATCTACCTGCATTGTTAGTATCTATAGACAAATAAAAAATATAAATATTGTCCTCTCTTACCCCTTCAAAAGTAATGTCTCCTGTTGACCTATCATAAATAAGGCATGTGTTTTGTCCAAAGTTAATGTCATAACCATGGTCAGCAAGATGACTGATGCTGAACAGATTATGCTTTAACTCGGTCACTAGGCAGACATCCTTTATTACGGAAGAGGAAGGATAACCAATAATACCATTACCTATA
The DNA here is from genome assembly GCA_029216955.1 of Iris pallida. Lineage (NCBI taxonomy): Eukaryota > Viridiplantae > Streptophyta > Magnoliopsida > Asparagales > Iridaceae > Iris > Iris pallida. Next base: position 7,944,017 of record JANAVB010009399.1, read on the forward strand.
ATATAACCTTTTAGGTTATTGCCGAAGGATACATATCCTTCTTTTTTTATCGATAGTGATGCGAAAAGATTTGCGTCTCCCGTCATATGCCGCGAGCATCCACTATCGAGAATCCACTTACTCTTAGTTGAGGAGGGAAGGTCCACCTACATCAAGAGTAGATGTGACCTTTGGTACCCAAGTTCTTGAGGGTCCTGAAGAGTTAGTTTTTGGAAACCATGCATATATCTTTCTATCTACTAATCTTCTAATTCTACATTGTGGTGAAATGTGTCCATGTAAACCACAATAAGTACATATAGCATTCCTATTTACATTAGGAGCATGCTGATGATGTCTATAAGCAGAATAATAAGGAGAAGTGTGATAATATGTAGATTCAGCATGGTGATGATGACTATGTGGAGTGGCATGGTGATATTGTCTATATGGTATGGCATGATGATATTGTCTATATGGCATGATATGATGATTTCTATATGTAGAGTGATATTGATTGTGTCTTTGTGCAACATGGTGATGATTGTATCTATGTGTATCATGATGCTTTTGTGACATATGATGATTATTTCTACGTGCATGTGGTTTGTGTCCTTAGTGAAAGTGTGTGTATATGTAAGCATGATTGTGAGTAGCATGAGGTTGACGTGGTTGACTAGTATGAGTGGTGTCATGCTTTGTGTGTGTCTCATGTGGTTGGGTTTGAGGTTGAGCAACCTGTTTTCCCAATTTAGTCTCTAGTTTCTTAGAGACAGCTTGCAATTCAGTAATCTTAGCATTCAAACCATGCATCTTAGTAATAGAAATCTTGTGTCTGCTCTTTTCTTCTGTAAGCTCCGTGTTGAGTGTTGTGATTTCTTGTGTTTGTTGCTCAATACGTGCCTCGACATCATGTAAGCTTATTTTAAGCTTAGATACCTCATCAGTGACATCCGTGGTTGTAGTGTCTCTAATGTTATCAAGTAATAGAGAAAGTCTTTTTATTTCGACTTCATGACTTTTGATTTTGTCCTTAGCATGTTTGTATTTACCAATGACCTTTTTATGATCACTAAGTAAATCGGTGAAAGCATCGCAAAGTTCATCAAAAGTGAAGTCGTCAAGAGTTTCGTTTGATACCTTGTCGGACGTCGCCATTAGGCACACATTAGCCGTATCTTGAGGAGAGTTCTTTTCTTCCTCGGAGTCACTAGCTTCGCTTTCATACCAAATGCTTGTGTTGGCATATCTCTTTGAGGAAGTCTTCTTGTGTGGCTTCTCATAGCGGTTGCTCTTCTTCAAGAATGGACAGTCTTTTCGGACGTGTCCAGTCTTCTTGCAACCGTAGCAGGTTGGCTCTTCTTCTCCATCTTCTTGTGGTTCCTTCTTTCTTCGATTGAAGCGAAAGAATCTCTTGAAGTTGCGGACCATGGGAGCTTGATCATCATCTTCTGAGTTGTCGTCATCCGTCTCTTCGGGTTCAGCCCTCCGTCGGTGAGCTTTGAGTGCGATCTCCTTAGCCTTAGGAGCAGGCTCTTCGAAGTCCTTAAGGTCAAGCTCATGAGTTATTAGCTTTTCCATCAAGGTCTCCATAGACATGGTTGTGAGATCATTTTCTTCTATGATGGCTGTCACCTTAGGGTTCCAAATTTTTGGTAGCCCCCTAAGTAGCTTGCGAATCATCTCGTGATTTGAATATTGCTTCCCAAGCGAAGACAGGGGTTGATGATGTCGAGGAATCTTGTGAACATTTGAGTGATCGTCTCGTTTGGCTTCATCTTGAAAGCCTCGTATTCTTGAGTGAGACGGCTTATCTTTGATTTCTTGACTTGGGTGGTTCCTTCATGCGTCACTTCTAGAAGTTTCCATACTTCGTGAGATGTGGTGCATGTAGATACCCTGTTGAACTCATTCCTGTCTATAGCACAGAATAAAGCATTAATAGCTCTCGTGTCTAGACTTGCCTGTTTCTTCTCCTCGTCAGAATATTTGTCATGTGATTTCTCAACGAGATCGCCATTGACAACTATTCTGGCGGGCTTTTTATAACCGTCAGTGACGATAGTCCACAGGTCAAAGTCTAGTGACTTGAGATAAAAACTCATCCTTGTTTTCCAATACGTGTAGTTAGATCCATCAAATAGGGGAGGCCTATGAGTGGACTGTCCTTCACCGTGATTGGAAATCAAGGATTGTGTGGTTGCCATGGATCAGCTCTAGGATGTAAGTCCTTGTAAAGAGAACAGAGCTCTGATACCAATTTAAGAACAGATGGCAACTCTAGAGGGGGGTGAATAGAGTTATAGTAATAATAACCAATTAAAAAATCAACTCTTTCACAATCTAAAATTAATCAGAGTAAATGCGAAAAATGAATAAGGAGCAAGAGAGCATACGCAAACACAGCCGATTTTAACCTGGTTTCCCTCGTGGAGGACTAGTCCAGGCCTGAGAACTCTTGCTCAGGATTAAATCCACTATTTGTGAAATAGTAGTTACACTCCGTGCCTTTACTTCAGAAGAGCACGTCAACTTCTTACAATGGATCACAGTGGCGATGCTTGGAATTCTCCAAGCTACTTCTTGAAGTCTTGCACAAGACTCCTAACTGAGAGATACTGAGCACTCGAGACTTAGGAAACTTGTGGCTAGTAGATGAAGAAGGGTATGGCTTATATTGAGCTTAAGAGAGAAGAGAAGAGACGATTGGATGATTGAAAATGAGAGAATTCTTGGCCTATTTATAGGTTTTTATCAGGTAGAATTCGGCCAGAATTCTGGTAGGAATTTTCAAAAATTTGGCCGTTGGACAACTAGCAACCAGTAAGCCCTAAAAATTAGGGTGCTGATCTTTAGGGGACAGAGTTCGGCCCGAACTCTATATGGAGGCAGAGTTCGGTCCGAACTCTGTCTCCAGAGCACAGAATGGGTCCAAGGGTCCAGTGGGCTGATTTTGGATATGGAGCTTTATGGATTTGGATGGGTTATGGGTTGAGTCTCAAGAGCCCAGCATAACTCAGCTTACAATCATTTTAGACTCAATAAATTATAAAAGTACAGACTCGAAAAACGACTTGCATCTAAAAAAATAAGCTGTCGTCTGGCTTGAACTGGATGTAGTCATCGTATGTCGTATTGATTTATCACAAGTATTATTTAGTCAATGTTATCAATATTTGGTTGACTGTGACTTTGTGTCAACAGACTCGAGTACTGCGGCTCCAGAAACGAGCCGACCTTCAAAATCGTTGTCTCACTTGTGCGCATCTATTGCGTGCACAACCAAGTCGAGTAAGGCAAATCCAGTGGTCTTGAACTCCCGTGCCTCCTCTGGTTGTGCGTCTGAGGTCCGTTCAAGTCACTTCAAATGCTGTGGTTCCCCCACTACTGATCGGGATGCCTGTTTGGTATTAGATCAGGGGGCGCAGCACTCACTTGACCACCCCGGCGCTTGGCCTTGCCATACGCCTGAAGGGGGTGTGAATGTGGCACTCTCCTCCAACGATATGCGTAACGTGATCACTCACAAGCACCGATCAGGAGAGGCGACTGACAAGCACAATGCGTCTCTCATGGGGCATACTTGTGCTATGGTCACCATCAACTACTGTTGTAAAGCGGCAGTCCCACCAAGGCAGTCGGTGTTCCATCGGCTGCAATCATCGACACCCCTTCGACGTTGCCTCGGGAAGAAGGTATCAACAGAAGAAGAGCCAAGGGTTGCTTCATGCAACGTGATCTCCAACTCCTCGTCAGTCCGAAAGGCGACTGGCAGTTCCTCTTCCTCGTCCAAAAGCCAGCCGAGGAAAACCAAGACAGATGTCGCGTCCTCCGGAGTGTTCGAAGGCACTCGGGGGAGGAAGAAGATCTTGGAAGAAGCTGGGGGTAGTCAGACCCTTGTCGAGTCCGAAGACGAGGGTGTCCAAAGCACATCTGGGGCGGATCCTGTCAGCCTCCCAGAAGATGAGGATATCCCCCAGAACATAGCTGGGGGTAGTCTAGCATCTGCAGACCCGAGTTCCGGAGACGTAGAGGCCCTTCAAGACGGAGCTGAGGGTAATCAGGCCCTTGCAGATACGCCCATGGTGAATGTTCTCCCGAACATAGCCGGGGGTAGCCAAGACGAGGCTCCAGGAGAAGCGACTCCCCCACAAGAGAGTGAGGTCGAGAGTGAAGCCTCAACCCATCCATCCACTCCCGGCCGCGTCATGACAGTAAACGTGACTGGGGCTGATATCGAGTCTGATGCGCCGCCAATAGACCTCGTCCAGCGCATGGATACCCTGGAGGGAGGACTCAAAACCCTCTCCGTCTCCATGCAAACACTGACTCAAGCAGTGTTTGAGATACGGTCAGCTTTGGCCAGGACACCTTCTGCCGGTCCCGACCCAGGGGTCAATGGAGAATCGAGTGTACCCCTTCAACGGGTATCCTCGGACATAGATCGTCGCGAAGCACCTCGGACGTCGGAGCCCTCAAATGCTCAACTTCCGGTGGTACCACCTTCCCCGACTCCCAGCTCCACAGAAGACGTGGTCGAGATGATCAGGGACTTGCACGAGCGCTTTGAGTCCAAGACAAGACAAGAGGAGCGCCAAAAGATGGGCATCCCCCAACCTTATCCCCTCGAATAGAATAAGGTGGTTTATCCTCCTAAGTATAAACCACAAACACTGACGACATACGATGGGAAGGACTCTCCGCGTCGCTACCTGACGTATTTCTAGTCTTAGACGGGACAACTTCCGAAGGAGGACGCACTACTTACCAGCATATTTGTTGGGGCACTGAAAGGAGGGGCGTACGACTGGTACTGCAGCCTTCCCGACTATTCAATATCTTCCTTCGATGACCTGACGCATCTTTTTCTCGACCGTTTCTACGATGGCAGAAATGACATGACAATGGCGTCCCTTACAGAGATACGCCAGAAGGAGAAGGAAACAGTTCGAGTGTTCATCGAACGCTTCCGACAGGCCTACTTCAGACTGCCCCCGGGCATGCCAGAACATGCGCTACTCTCCTCCTGCAGCATGAACATGCTGCCTGCAGTCAAACTCTGGCTTAACTTTTCTCTTTCTCCCGACTGGAGTTCTTTGATCATTGAAGCAGAAGCCGCAGAGAAGAAGGCGGCCAATGCTCGCCTTCTGGGAGTCAGTTTCCCTACCTTTGAGGACAAGGGGAAACGGCCTGCAGCCAACAACCCCGGACGAGAGACAAAGGGAAAACAGGCATTGACTGTCAATGCCTCAAAAGGTGCATCGGCACCTGCTCAGAAACCTCCACTTGCACCAAGGCCGAAGGAGGTTTATTCGTTCAACGACGAAGACACCCTGCAGCTCTTTAAGATACTGAAGTAGGGTGACATGATCAAGCTTCCAGACCCGAAGCATCCCGATGAGGTTGGGAAAGTGGATAACCCGAGGTACTGTTACTACCATCGGTTTGTCGGACACCCAACCAAGGACTGCTATGTCCTCAAGAATTATATCCAGCGCATGATCAATGCGGATGTAATCTCCGTCGACTATAAAGAGAAGACGGTGTCAGCCAACGTTGTGTCACTCCAGTTTGGCACCTTGCCGCCAACTACAATACAGGATGGCGTCGTCCCCATCCCTAAGGCAATAATGGAGGTCGTTAACTTACCACCTACCCGTGACAACGTGAGTGGACTCACCCCACTCACCATATCTCGGGGAGAGATCCAATGGGTTCACCCCGATCTCGTCTCCGAGGTGACCCAACCGGAGGTACGCCCTACCTCCAAATCTAAAGGTAGGAAGATCAAGTCTTGCCGCACGGTCTCTTCTTTAGCGGAAGAGGCACTTCCTGTGCAGACGCGTTCACAACAGAACGTCCAACCCGATGAAGCTGTCGTCGAGGTGGTGTCTCCTGGCACTGTCCCTGCTGTCCAGGACGAGGGCCCGTCTAAGCCTCCAGCAGCCAATAAACAGAAGCAGATAGAGGCCCGCTTCGATAGGCCTCTACGAAAGAATAATGCTTCGGGGCTAGCCAAGCCCCACAAGTTCGACATACTGGCACAACTGGCCAGTACTCCTGCCCGTCTATCGCTGTTCGAGCTCCTTCGTCTTTCCAAAGACTCCCGAGAAGCTCTCTGTGAAGCTCTGAAGGATGTTGAATCCTTTCTCAGTCAGGTCAAGCAGCCTGAAGATCTTCCGACTGTATGCACGCACTATCATTGTGCGGATGAGGTTATCCCTAATATAACCTTCACCCAACAAGACATGCTGCTCAAACACAACCGACACAACAGGCCGCTGTACTATACAGGGTATATCGGTTCAGTCAAGGTGAAGCGGATTCAGATTAATCTGGGGTCTTCCCTCAGCATCATCCCGAAGACGCTGCTCTCAACACTGGGGATCCCAATGTACCGACTGGCGCCCTCCAACACAACAATCAGTGGCTTCAATGCTAGCAAAAGCGAACTACTGGGCAAAATACGACTAAAGTGCCACATCGGTAACCTCAGAACCGAGGTCACTTGTTATATCGTGGACGCTGAAGTCAACTACAACCTTCTGTTGGGTCGCCCATGGCTGCATGAGTACATGGTGGTGCCATCCACGCTCCAGCAATGTATGAAGTACGTGTCCACCAACAACGTCATCCGTACAGAGTTCGCGGACATCGACCCTTTCAAAGGGATTGAAGCCTACTTCACCGATGCTGACTTATACAAATCACTTGACGAGGAGGAAGCCAATGATGCTGACGACGAAGCAGAAACGACAGCAGAGCCTGACATGGAGCCTGAGGTCACCCCCGACGCTCCTTTGAAGATCCGACTCAAAGGCAAACCGCCTCAGAATTTGCTTTTATGAGAATTAAGCTACCCGGGAAAGCACCAGCTGCTCCTGAAGCTCCCCTGAAGATACGGCTCAAAGGAAAGCCGCCTCAAACATCGACCCCCCTCGTGGCAAAACTGCAGGGGAAGGCGTCAATCACCGGAGGCACAACGGAGGCACCTCTGAAGGTGCGTCTTAAGGGCAAGCTGCCGCCATCACAGCCGCC